>OX453273.1:44227617-44492617 GCA_949710005.1 Ricordea florida
ACGGCTTGAAACGGCAAAAAGCGACGCTCAAAACGGAGCTGAAAAAAAAAACAGTAGCAATGAAAATTTCTTTAACGTATGCTCCAGATAAAATGTTGCTTTCATTAAGCTTGCTTCACGTACCTGTTCAGAACCAAACTCGTCAGCAGGTTTCCTTGTTTTTCCCTGCATCTCAAACCCCTCGATGGCCTAGAATGCGTAAAAAGAAGAACTGATGTCACAAGCATGCCTACAGGACTGGCGTTTTACGCACAAAACGACACACAGACACGTGCCTCTAACGGCGTTTGACAGCTACAGAGATATTCAGAACGTGCTACTATGAAGTGGTTCTTCCTACAGCCTATAAACCGCCAAACCAAAAGGCCCAGATCACTTGATTTATTCAGAACTCAACCAACGTTTGATCTAAATCCAGAGAAACTCTGCCTACTGACTAAGAATTATACCGAAACAGCTGTCACACTTTGCGACAGAATAATAAATAGCCACGCTGGTTTCCACAGGATTCATATATAAATAAACGCAAAAACACTGCAATGGAAAACCAAACACAAAGTAACATGTAAAGTTTCTAAATCTTTCAGCTCTTAACAGAAGTCATAGTACTGAAGTGGACCACTCCTCGTAGCTCTAAGGGAAGGGGTTAAAACGTGAAGGCGCACATGAGCCACAGGAGGCCCACACGGCGGGACCTTATCCCGGTTTCAGTGGCATGAAGCACCTTAGAGTATTGCTACTCCACCCTGGATGGGATGCTAGTGTAACGCACGGTCACACCCAGCATTATATCGCTGGTACCCATTTTGTACACATGGGTGGAGAGAGAGAGACAGTGTGGAGTTAAGTTTCTTGTCTAAGGAAACAACACAGTGCCAGCACTCAGGGCGTGAACTCCGGAACTCCTACTCGGACGTTCGACACGCTACAATTGAAAGGGAAGCGGCGTAAACGTTAATTAGCTGAATCTGGTGTACTAACCCTGAGATATCCCTGACATAAATGTCTCATTCCTTGGTACAAATGCCGCATCCCTTGGTGTTCTTGAATGGCCTTTTCACTTGCTGTCGAGTCAAAACCATGCTTTAGGTAAAATTAACATCTCTTCCGAGCGCTGATGTCTGGTTCAGTTTTGCTCAGCTGGTAAAGGAATGCAGTGGTCTGTATTTGTGACCATGCAGTTTCAAATCCCGTTCCAGCCTTTTCTTCTTCCAAGCCAAATAGCAGTAGCTAAAAATGGGATTACCACGGCGAGGGGCAAATCTACTTATGACTCAGTTGTGACTTATGACTTGTGTTTACTAACAAAGGAGCTTTAGATTATTTAGAGGTACAAACCCATTGTGAGATAATTGTTTCATTTCCCCAGAATTCAGGTGGCGAAAACACGCGAATCCGAAGAAATAACATGTAATACATCTTTTCCAGTGCTAGATAGTTACATTTAGTAAAACACAGCGTGGATGTCGACATGCCAATCTGATAAGTAACCTGAGTGTGACACGGTGTGACCTTCCACCCATCCATGAATTTGAAAAATCGTAGATAGCCCCTGAAACCATCTGGAACAGTCTACCCTGCAATCTTAGGCAAGTGGAATCTTTTAAACGATTTAAGAAGCTTTTAAACCGCTGTTTTAAGTAAACTAGAGAAACGGCATACATGGGAAAGAGGTCTAGTTTGATGTAATTTTTATTTTAATGTGAGAGTGGTATTAGTTTTTTTAAGACGATTTTAGGTACATTTTAATTGACATATAAGTAGTATGTTTCAGAGGATTTTTAAATGTATTTTTTACTCACATGTACAAGTGTTTTAAGAGAATTTTTTAGATATTTTTCATGTGTAAATGACCTGAGTGAATCTTTTTTATTGTGTTTCAATAAAGAATGAAGTTGGCAAAGTTAAAAAAGTTAAGAACAGGAAATTAATCATTTATTTGCTCTTCGGATTGAAACTTGGTAGAAAAACAGACCGAAGTGTATTTACGCAATTTGAAGCAAATGCAATTCACCCTGATTGATGTTAACTATGAGTCATTCTCATTCTACAGCGTGTTAAAAACAACATTTCACTCGCTCGCTGCCCTTGCTCGTAAAATATTGTTTTCACCACTCGAAAATAAAATTCATATCTTCGGACCACCGTGTAATAACCTCTACATCTTACCCACAGTAGTACCTGTAGCAAGCAACTCGCATTCTATCACGAATGATTGGCTAACTCACCCACTGCCTATTCTGCGATAGATGGTGAGTGGCGAAAACGCTCGCGCTTTAAAGAAGAGAGTGCATTTTAAAAGTTAACAAATCTATAAATATTGGTATAAAATTGAAAGTTGTAAGCTAGATGCTTTGTACTAAAACCTGTAGACTAGTCGGCTGTAGCTCGAGCAGGGCTTTAGGGGTGAAAGAAACTGCCACATAGGCTTCGAATAATGTGGAGGAAGGATTTATAGCTGTCCTGACGTGACAGAGAAGAGTTGTGCATACAAACGTCCAAACGGAAACCCTGAGCAATGTCTCACCTTTTTTCTTTTTCTTGTTTTTCTTTCCACTTCGACCACTCTTTTGTTCTGAAGGAAAAATAACGTTCTGTAAGTACGCTGTTTAGGTCCTCTGTCGGAGTTCTGATCTTGTGACTACTACACTGACACGCTTTCTGTGGGAAAGATCTCATGTCCATACCCACCACGAGTCCCCAACTACGTAACACACGTTAAATTATTCAATGCTCCATTCAATTACGTCAACGTACCATTCAATTACGTACAGGGGACTCGTGGTGGATATATACATGAGATCTCTGCCTGCAAAGGGAAACAATTACATACAATAGGACTCGTGGTGGGTATATACATGAGATCTCTGCCCTTACTGTTCCATGCACGCCGAGATACCGCGTAACATTGTCATAACATGAAGTTATTTCTACACTGACAGAAGCAAAAGTAAGTACGATATATTTTACATAAATCTTCGGCGTTTGTTAATGTGGATCAAGTTCTTGTATAAGAATGAACAGAACGTTTTAATCAGGGGATATTTTTGACTACAACGCCTCGTCTTACTGGTTCTAAACCCACTGATAGGACTCCCGAACACATGACCCGCTAAGGGCCTTGTTTCTTCAGCTGTATTTTAGTCATGTTAATGTATCCAAAAACGCTTCAGGTCTCAACATCGCTCTTCCATGAATATACGATGCATCACCTTCACAAAGACCGCTTGATTTAGCTTTCTTCGGCAGCAGACTTAAGAATTAAGAGATGTCTACGAGTCGAAGAAGCTTCACAATCACCGATGATGATGGCTTGACTCTGAGGCGAATAAAGAAAGCTACCTCCAGTCGCCTGGGTGAGATGCCAGTTGATCACAGGATGACCCCCTCCCCTCCCCCCCAAGCCGTTTTTAGACACAAACCTAACGCTGCCTCTTGAGCCTGCAATAGTTTTTCAGCGCGATTTAGACAGGTCATGTGCCAACCAAACAGAAAATCCAGGTACCTGGGGCAAGAAATAACAATGTTAATCACATGACCAGCAAAGTCCCTGATTCATACCCCTCACCCCCCAAGTCGGCGAGTTGACACAGTACCAACATCATTTAGTATGAACTATATACTCTCGACAGTACTCTGGAGGGAAATAACTTGTCAAACAAAGTAAGAACCGATTGCAGAGCCTACGACTGGCCAGCGTTCCTCTTCAGCTGACTATTCTAGTATATAAAATTGAAAGGTCTGTTGAGAGAAAGCAAATCAATGCTGTCGCATTTGTATGTGTAACATGTGTGATATTACTCGCGGGGTAGCGTTCGTATCGATGTGCCATCACTCAGTACTCGGTGCGCCACTAAATTCTATATAATAAAAAATGAGAAAATGTAATGTTTGCTTAAAGACATTAAATTTCTCTTATTGTGTTGAAAAACATTTCACTCGTTCGTTGAACTCTCTTGTGAAACGTTTTTAACACTAAAAGAGAAGAAACGAATGAATGTGAATGTTTCATACATGTGAACTGCGGTAGAAAGATATTTGATAAATGAAAGATCCTCGCAGTTATGGAAGCAACACAATCAGTTGCCAAGAAAAAAATTCAGGCTTGAACAGGATTCAAACCCGTGACCTTGTAATACTGGTGTAACGCTCGGTAGGATTTCGGCACAGGTCCCTACTTCATTATGCATTCTGTAACTATACTATTTCGTTCTTCGAACACAAGAACAATTTGCACGTGCATTACAACAGACAAGACAGCTCCGGCATGCATAATGAAGTAGGGACCTGTGCGGAAATCTTACCCAACGCTCTAACCAACTGAGCTATCAAGCCAACTGGGAGCTGCTTATTTGTGACTTCGTAAGGTTGATAGCAGGAGCGTAGCTAGGGGGGGGGAGTCCTGGGGTGCCCGTGACCCCCCCTTGGTAGGCCTTCTTTTGAGCAAACAACCTACAATATTCAGGTGGTGAAAACGCCACGACAATCTGGTGAGTAGCCTCTGTGACCCCCCCCCCCCCTTTGAAAAATCCTGGATACGCCCCTGGATAGCTCACTTTTTGTGTCAGTTTGAGATGATCGACGGCGCTGTGCAAAGTCAATTTTAATGTATGAAATATGAAACGACTACACCAACCCTGAGGAATTTTTTTGTGAGAAGGAATGTCGATCAGACTACTAACATCCACGTAACACGGGTACTGATCTAACACTTCCTGAATCGAAAAGAGAGTTTCCAAAAGAAAGTTTTAAATTTACTGGTGATATGCTTTGGAATCAGCTCCCGAATGAAGCAAAGCTCGCTGAGTCAATCTCTTCATTTAAAAGCTTTACTAGATCATAGCTGGGTCTTGACAAGCTGTGTATCTTAACAGCGGTTAACTTTTTATACGACTAATATGAAATACAGTAATAGCCCACGCATAATAACCTGGGTTTTAATAACCTGGGTTTTAAGAACCTGTTAGGCTACAATTTTCATTTTAAGCCCCCCTCCACATACATGTAAGAACCTATTAAGGCTAAAATTTTAAGTTAGGTTGTTTTCAGTGGGATTGCTGTAAAAGTGTACATTATGGTAGAAACTGCTGAATTAAGATCATCATCTATGTAAAAGTAACTTCACATAACTTTTTTTCTTTCAAGCTTAAGTACCATTTTGTATTGTACAAATAAATGATTTATATTGTATTATGAGATTATATTTATACAGTGGAACCCCGCTATAACGAAGACCCCGTTATAACGAACAAAATCTGAAAGCCCGGCAGAATTACAGTAAAAAATGTGGATACGAACCCCGCAATAACGAAATTCCTGCTATAACGAACAGATTTTGACGGTCCCAACGCACAATTTACCCCGCTATAACGAATATTTTGTCCGATCGTTCGCAGCAGTCAGTAAAGACGACAGATTTGAGTAGAAAACACATCTTGCTTTATTCCGGTTTCGACAAATAACGGCGGTACGTGTACTACTTGTTGTCTTGAATGTATCCTTCAGCGTACTGACACGTCTTCCTTATCTTTAATTAAGGACACAAGCTTTGACACTTTGGACGGCTTCTTGTGCTCAAATTTGTGGGTGGCTGGAATTTCCAAGCCGAAGCCTTTGTTTCTTCTTTTCCCTGTGACTTCGACTGAGATTTTCCCTCCATGTTTGAGGAATAAATGAAATGTTTGAATAAATGAAATGCTTCCGAGGCGAATGCCGCAGTACGACTAGTGCGAAACTTCGTTGTCAGCATAGGCAAGGCAGGTGCCCGGGGAAAAGAAATTCTCCGGTACCTTTCAATTATGGAGGACACATTTCATGCCATTGATATCGCGGGTCGACAAAAGCAATCAACCCTGGGAGATTTTTTTAAGTGACACGCGGAACTCTTTGTATAGAGGCAAATAGGGAATCGATTTCTCACAGGTGTTACTGTTACTTTTGAATTTTAAAGTTTATTGAAATTGTTTTTGAATTTGATGCCTTGATGGTCAGCGTGTTACACTCACAGTTTACAGTATCAAATAAATAAAAATGTTTTCTACGTACATGTACAGTATTGAATTATTGGGTAGTTGTTGTTTATCAAGTTACCCCGCTATAACGAATATTTTTGCTGTTAACCAGATAATTCGTTATAGCGGGGTCTTCGCTATAACGAAGACCCCGCTATAACGAACATTTTTTTCGGTACCGCGGCACTTCGTTATAGCGGGGTTCCACTGTAACATCTATAGTATGTTCAAGATGAAATACATATGAAAATATAAAAATCTATTTTAAAAACCTTGTTAGCCTAAATTTGCTCTAAGTACCATTTCTATAATAATCTGTTTAGGCTAAATTGAAAAATTCAGGTTCTTATACGAGGGCTATTATTGTAGCAATAGTAGTAGTAGTTGTAGTGCCATAAGTAATTTTAGTATTAGTTTAGGAATTTATATCAGGTATCTATATGTGACACACCCTCCATGGAAACCAGCCAGGTGCTGTTGGGGCTAGCGTTTTTCTCTCAGTTGTGATATGAAATTCCCGTTCAAGCCTGAATGTTTTCAGGTTTTATCTTGGCAACTGACTATGTTCTTTACACAGGCGCAGCCATGTTAAATCCTCTATATGTCTACTATACTAGTGCATGCAGTAAATCAATATTCGATTTGTATTGTCTTCGGGATACTTAAGAGGGCGGTCGACAAAGAAATTCAGATTTGAAAGCGAGGTTTCTCTAGTTTTTAAATTCCGTATTTGAGGAAGCGACGAAATCATACACAAGAAAACTTTAAACAAAACTGATGTCTACTAGTATTGTGGGGATAGTTTCTAGAGAAACTGGTGATGCGTCGGCGGGGAATTGAAGCACAAGAAATTGGGATAATAAAACGAATTGATAAAGTAAGTTATACCACCGCAAGGTAAAAGGGAGGTGCTGACGTTTCGAGCATTTGCCCTTCGTCGGAGCGAAACGTCAGCACCTCCCTTTTACCTTACGGCGGTATAACTTACTTTATCAATTCGTTTTATTATCCCAATTTCTTGTGATGCCTATTAGTACTGGAATTGTGTTGTAAGTTAAGTTGTAAGTAAGATTGTGGCATAATAAAAAAAAACGAAAATAAATAAATAAATAATAAAAAAGTACTGCAATTGTGAACGCAAAAGTAGGAAAATCAGATGTGGATTCAGAGGATTTTTTCTTTAGATTTAAAAGTTAGGACATTTTATTTTGGCGATTTACTTACCAAAACACGTAATGGTATTCATGTGGACTGTACAACTCCAATTCAAAGCCTGAGAGCAAGTACTGAATCATAATGTTCAGCGCATGATACAACACCCACGAACCAAAACATGCAAAGTGTTGACGCTAAACACAAACAGAAGTGCCGTTACATATGAATTCATCACAAGTATACACTAAACACAAACAGAAATACTGTTACATGTGAACTTATTAACAATCTCCACTAAACTCAAACACAAGCAGAAATTCCGTTACTAAAGAACTGACTTAATACTAAGCGTTAAACAATCGTTACGCCAAATAACAATGTCCCTAGCCATAGGAATACGACAGCTGACGCATGTTTAGGTCAAATGAAGTCACAGGTTTTAAAGACCTACGTGGTAACCAGTTTCCTTTTTGAAAAAAAAAAAAGTATTAAGTTATAGTGCCTGACGATAGCCAGAAGAATGAGATCCTTCTTGCACGTTTTTGAGGCGCAACCCTTTAGTTTGACCTGATAGGCGGGTGTTCAGTGAGTGGAAATGATTATCTGTGTAGATAAGCGACTCCTACCTGGGGCTCTACTTTGGTCAGCAGCGAGTGAAGCTGTGCGTCCACTTTATCCGCCTACAACGTATAACCACACAATTACTGGACAACAAACGACAAAGCCACTGATTGGGTCCCTTGAGTAAAAATGGCGTCTCGCTTAAAGATAGTTCCGACAGTTTTTTAATTGTTAAATAAACGGCATTTAATAGTCTTACGTCATCTTGTAAGGCGGCAAACTCTTCCAACAGATGTGCCAACTTGTCTCTCTGTCGCGCCCGGTTGTGACCCAAGGCGTGAATGATGGACTTGACAGGCTGAAGGACAACACAAAACCTGTTTTCCTGGTTTGATAATGATAATCATCATCGTTATTGTTTGTTATTGTTCTTGTTACTACTATAGCTATTATTATCATTATTATTATTGTTACTGCGTCGACAAAGGAGACGCTTCCTAATTGAGTCGTTTGGCTGTTCTCTGTGTTCGTGGGTATCCTGTGCATGTTCCAAGCGCGAGAAATCGAGTAAAGAGGTTGTCGGTCTGTCGGTTCCAAATCTGCGCCATCTTGAAACGTCACAATAGCATCCATCCAGCATGCCATTATTGTTATTTTTCTTGTTATTGTTGTTGTTGCTGTGTCATTGTTATTGTTATCGTTATTGTTATTGCTATTGTTATCGTTATTGTTATCGTTGTTGTTATCATTATTGTTATCGCTATTGTTATCGTTATTGTTATCGTTATTATTATCGTTATCGTTATTGCTATCGTTGTTATCGTTATTGTTATCGTTATTTTTATCGTTATTGTTATTGTTATTGTTATTGTTATCGTTATTGTTATCGTTATTGTTATTTTTATCGTTATTGTTATTGCTATTGTTATTACCAGCCACCATAACTTACCCTGGATGCTCTGCTGATAAAAGCGTCAGCCAGCTCAGCTGCCTTGGGATTGCTACTCAGTGACGACCTAAACACAATAACCACAGATGAATTCCACTTCAAAAAGGACACCCATCTGAAGAAGTTATGAGTGTGCTACCTAGCAGCACATTATGTGAATCAAGGTTTGAGTGCGCGAGAATCGAGGGTGGTAGGAAGCTAAGGAGAGTCCAATAAATATTCAGTACAAAGTCACACAGTATGGGGGTGAAGGTTTATAGCTGGGAGTGACAGGGTCCAAAGTTTAAACCACTTTAAACGGTTAAACGAAGTAGATTATTAACTGACTCCAGGGTTACACTTATGCTGCGTTCACACCAGGACGAGGTTGTCCGAAGCTGGGTTAAGATAACCCAGGGTTAGTGCGAAATATAACTGCAGATATGAGAGCTTAAAAAGCGGATTCAGTATAATTCTTTTTGAATACAATTTGATGATTGTATACCCTGAAAAAAATAGAGAAAGTTATCGGAGAAAATGCTTTTTAACGAGAGGAAAAAAAACACGGGTTTGAAATCACTTTGCGCAAAACAGCTCCGAGGAAATTCTCTACTGACTTGAAAGTTTTTCTAATAGATCACTGTTAGACTCTTTTTCTCGCTATGTGTAAAGATTAGACTGAAATCGTTTGGGAGGTTGGTGTGAAAATTTCAAAACTTAGTTTAACTAAACAAGTTTAGTTGGTGTGAACGCGGCATTAGTTGAAGATTTCCAAGACAAAATCACATTGCTTAACTCAAAATTTAGGACCACGCTAAAGGACCCACTGGCTTTAGTCTGATAGTGACAGGGACTTGGCCTGGTAGTAAAAAGGGTTAAAAAGGGTTGTGTAGCTCGAGCTTTCACTTCAGGGATATAAGGGTGAAAAGTAAAACCAAAATTGTGTGACTAGAACTTTCAGTCGAGGGATACAGGGAATAAAAGTTAAAACCACACTGTGTGCTTTGAACGAGCAGTGTTTTAGAGGGCTAAATGTTAAGTCTTGACTTAACCCTTTACTCACTAAGAGTAACTTTATAAATTTTATTCTGGCTAACGCCAGACGATTTTACTCGTCATAGCATTAAAAAATTCTCTCTCTTGACCCTTTACCTCCTAAGAGTGACTTTACAGATTTTACTCTAGCCAACGCCAGATGATTTTACTCGTCATAGGGAGACCCCTTAGGGCTTAAAGGGTTAAAAACGAAAAGGCATCGAGGAGAAACGTTGTAAAAATGGAATGGAGCACATAAAAATAGCAGCTCACTTCTCAGCAATAGATGGAGGGCTGTTAAATGCTCTTATCGCATCTCTGATCGTTTCTGCTCTGCCCAGAAGGTTGTTGTTTTGCCAAACAAGAAGCTACGAAGGCAATCAAAAAAGACAATAAACAAATGAATAACTCTTGCACTGTTGTTAATAAACTTTCCCCACACAAAGGGAATTCACCAAAAGTGTACAGTACTAGCTGTGTAGAGAAACAAAGAAGAACACGTGACAGAGACCCTGACTCCATATATATATTCTATATATATTCTATATATATTCTATATATATATTCTATATATATTCTATATATATTCTACATATATTCCATATAGAAGAGCAGTTAATTTAGGAGGAAGGAAACCAACCTGCAAGTAGGAGCGAGTCAAAACACAAGGCCTCGTCTTACTGAACTCTGATATAAAATCCTGTTGGCAGAAACGTTTGTTACAATAACTAAGCTCACTGTTTCAGTTTAGTGTAGTGTTGTGTCATTTAGTGTAGTGTAGTGTAGCACTATTGCTCACGAAAGGTGAAGGATGGAAACGTTACGTTTTGAACGGGAATAATTTACTTTTAATTGTCACCCTGCAGTGTATTGAAGTGTTATGATAGAAGCGTGGTGACATGTTATGTGTGTGTCGTGCAACATGATGAAGCAGTGTGGAGTGAGGTGTTGTTTGATGCATAGTGGCGTAACATGGTGCTGTGTGATGTATAAAATGACGCACTAACATGTAATGAAGTGTTGTGTCGTGTGGTGAACATGTAGCAGTAGTGTGTAATGTGATTTAGTAAAGTGCAATGTTGCTTGGTCTTGTGTTGAAAGTTGGAGTGTGGTGTAGTATATTATAGCGCATGGTGTTTTATAGTACATTATGGTATAGGGTGTAGTATAGTATGGCGCATGGTGTTTTATAGTACATTATGGTATAGTGTAATAAAATGTGGTGTAGTATAGTATAGCGCACGGTGTTTTATAGTACATTATGGTATAGTGTAGTAAAATGTGGTGTAGTATAGAATGGCGCATGGTGTCTTATAGTACATTATGGTATAGTGTAGTGAAATGTGGTGTAGTATAGTATGGCGCATGGTGTTTTATAGTACAGTATGGTATAGTGTAGTGAAATGTGGTGTAGTAAAGTATGGCGCATGGTGTTTTATAGTACAGTATGGTATAGTGTAGCGAAATGTGGTGTAGCGTGAAGAAGTGTGGCGTTGTGTCAGTGTAAATCGATTTCGACCTGTGCACGCATGGTTTAAGTGCAACTCTGCGCAGTTCTTTACACGTCTTTTTGTCGTTGTATACATACAATGATAATATGTAAAGATCCGTAGTTCACAACATCACACACATGAAGAATTCGCTTCACCATCGCCTCCATATAATCTAGCGCCTGAAAACAAAAAAGAAAAATTAAAAAATGGGAAACAGTGACGGCAAAAACAGCCCATCAGCAAAGCAACGGATTCTGATGTGGTACCTGTACTTTCAATTTCGAGATTGTTCTCTACTGAATGAGTACTTAGCAGAAACTCTTTTAGGTTACGAATTAAATCTGGCGAAAGGAAAAACTGTTCTACTAAATACTCATTCCCCTCATCAGCAAAAAACAGTGTTATTTATATTATTAACTTGAGTTATTACCTTACAAAAACAAAATCAAACTTATATACTGTGTTTGCACAAGCTTATAAAAACCTAAGTGCGCTCGGAGACTTCTCGAGCAGATACAAACACTCGACTTTCGGTCTACGGTGTTTGTACGATCTGCAACCGAATTATCCCAAACGCACATCGGCTTGTACAAGCCCGTAAAAAACACAGAAGATGAGTTTTATTGCTTAATTACCTGTTCTCGACCAAATATTGCAGTGTAGCGTGGAAATGAAGGTGGGAGAAGTCTTTGGTTGACCAGTGGTTCAAATCCCATCACTGTACCTGTTTGATACAAGTAGCATTTTCGAGGGGTTAATCCAATAAAACTTTTTCCACAGTACTTTACAACTGTAGCTTTTTTTAGGAGATTTGGAACACTTGTCAAGTATCTTTGTACCAGTTTAATTTAATTGACCCCAGAATATAAGCGTCAAATTTGTTAGTTTCTCCAGACTTTCCTACAAAGTTGAAATGGTTTTTCTGAAGGTAAGTCTCAAAATCAAGTTTTCTTGTCGGAAACAAACTTGTTCGCTACACTCCCCCTTTCGTCTCCTGCTGCCACTCATCTTGTGGAAAAAAACAAATTGCGCACAGAAATTTTTCATGAGATAATCTCTAATTTCCAAATGTAGCAGGGTGGGATTAAACTGACAGATAAAACTGTCTTGAGTAAAATTTTGGTCGCTTAGCTGAGTTTGAACCATTCCTCTTCTAAGGTGAGAATTTTCAGTATTAAATCTTGATAAGTTCAACGCATCTCCTCACGTGCTGTTTTCCAAAAATTCTTCTTAATTCAATTTATTATCTTTTAGTTGATAAGGGTTGGAAATTCTCCTCGTTTGTTTGTGTGAAAATTACTTGACATTGTAAGGAGAAGCTTCAACTAGTCACTACGACGTTAACCGGCATGTTGACAAAGTTACGTCCAACAAAATGCGCATTGTGAAATAATAAATACGGCATACGTTGGGTCAAGTGAAGTTGTGAAAGATCTATGTTTTCAGCACTGTCACAGGCAAACTAGTAATAAGCGAATCCGAGTTCGTCCAATAGGAGCCGAACCCACGACCTTCCGATTATTAGTTCGGACGCTCTACCACTGAGCTACAGGAGACTCGTGAAAGCAAGAGCATTAACCTCGGTCCATAGGAGAGGCCCCATTAGGGGTTTTAGGGATACGGGATATTTGCGAAAAAAATGATAGGTATACGGGATATTTCGGGGAAAAATTATAGGGATACGGGATATTTAGAAAAGAGATAGTGGGATATCGAACGTCAAAGTTTTCTTTTTTGACTGAATAAAACAGGTTAATTGATCAATATGAAAGACGCGAAAAGAAAAAAAGTACTTGAAAATGCGAATTAATGTATTTCCCTAAGAAAAAAACATTGTAATCATCATTCAAACCCTATTTGCACTCGATTTCTATTTTAAAGTATGAAACTGTACCGGAAAATGTTTTATACACTATTTGGTAATCGGACTTATCACATGCAGTGACGTCATCAGTATTAACTTGAATTATAGGGATACAAACTACAGGAATTAATGGGATACGGGATATTCAGACCCCCCCTAATGGGGCCTCATAGGACGAATATCCTTCATACCGGTTGGATTTGAATGCACATTCTGTACACTCTTGCAGTCCCCAGCCTCCTATATTTATTCTTAATTTTTGAAAACTTAGCTACAGAAGAACGTAAGGACTTAAGGTGAAGATACCTTGTCTGTTTTCGCCTTCAGAAGCAACAGGTTGCACTCCCAATTTCAGTGTTTTCCTGATGGGTTCGATAAGCGTCAAAGCTGTGCTTAATAGTTGCCTGGCAGTAGGTACTCCTGAACACTAAAAATCACCAACAACACAAAAATCATGGTTCTTCTCAATAAGAAAAATTCATAAAAATTCATAAAAGGTACACGGTGGGTACACGAGTGCATGTAGAGAAAGGGTTCACGGTAATAAAATCCATCATTGACCAGGGATTTGTCTGGCAAAATGGCTGGATATTGGCCTTGCTCTCTTTTTCTTCTTTTTTTTCGTTTTTAATGACCTAGACAACGTAAATAGCCAAGAGAAAATTTTTATATAAAAATGGTTTAGTTTCGAGTACCGGGAGGAAAGCCGGGTTTGCGACGACACTGCTGTAAAATGGCAGGGAAATGGCCTTTTTTCTAATAAAAAAAAAAGAAATTGCCCAGAGGTAACAAATAATGAAAGCCGGCTTAAACCATTTTGGTTGGTTTTGCCTTTGTTTTGTTTTATTTCGAGGGACAAGGCGGGCAGGTAAAATAGGCCCACCCCGCTCAGGTAGCCAATCAGAACTCAAGCTTCGACTCATCTTACCCTGCCGCAACTTACATAATCACCGACGACGTTCTCCCGTCTGGCCTCGTAGCTCAGTTGGGAGAGCAACGATAGATCTGTTTCAGGTCGTCAAGTGGGTTAGATTCCCGCCGAGGTCAAAGAAAGTTCTCTTTGTTTTGGGTCCATGCTTCTCTTGCAGTGAGCCAATCAATGTATGTGTTACATCGATTACTGCATTTTTATATACATGTCTTACCTCTGCCTTGTCCAGGGCAATAAGCGTCAGATATAATGACTTGTAGAACTTTAAGCGCGCTAACACAGCTTCATATCTCCTTACTTGACCCTAAACAATTATCAAGAAACACTTTTCAGATTTAAAGGTTAATTAAACGTTTCTCAACTGACTTCTGCAATTTACAAGGTCTCCCTAAAGCAGATTTGCCAAGTTAAAATTGAAAACGGTGGAATGGATCATTTGAAACCAACTTCTAGAAAATTCACAATCACGGTTTGCTTGCGATAAATGCACCACATACTTTCTCAATTCTGCTAGCAGGCTGTTCACGCGGCCAAAATTCCCTCTACAAAAAAAACTAAGACAAGACCATTTGCAACCAACTTCTACAAACATTGTGATCTTGAATCATGACAATAGAATTGACATCCGACTAACCTTTGAGATATGAGATTGTTTCACCACAAAACTACAATTTACTTTCACTATAAATGACACCTGATAAGTCAGTTAATACTTCACCTGTACAACTACAATGTCACCTTCACAGCCCTCTCTCAACTGACTCTTCAGTGGCTTCAAGAGCAAAATCAAACACAGGATGAGTCATGCCCTCAACAGTGATAAATAACACAATTTAAGCCTTTTGCTTTGGAGATCTAGCTAAAAATTCTCCTCAGTGAATGTCATACAATTTTCAACAGTCCTGTATGCATCTGAGTTTGAGGAATTTGGTATAAGATCAATTCTATATTCTGGGAGTTGATCATCTCTACGGTTGACAATGTATCCAATGGTGTAAAGGGGTCGGTTGTCAAACAAGCAAGGCAAATTAAACCACAATAAGTAGTTGACGTTTCTTGTGTTAGCCCTGATCATGGTGCATAAACTCAAAATGTCACTTCTGCTTCATCTTACATAGGTATAACTTACATAATCAAATCATCTGAAAAAAACTGTTCAATGTATTCAATGGATATGGTAGGCTGCATATTGATCACTCATGGATGAAACAAAGTCCAAGCCACCAGTGGACATTAATGAGTACTTCAAGTTCAAACATGATGCCTAGGACAGCTGTTTTCCAAATTATAATCTTACAAGTTACTGAAAGCCACAACAGTGTAGCTAGGGGGGTCCTGAGGTGCCTGTGACCACCCTCCACCCTTTGTGAGATAATTGTTTTACGTCCCTAGAAGTCATGTAGCAAAAACATGCGAATCCGAAGAATCAACGTGCTCTAAATGTTTTCCAGTGCTACATGTAGAACGTTACATACTCCACTTGCAGGACCAAACAACTGCAGTGCAACCTCATTCCCAGGACTTTTTCCCTGTGTTTTTGCCCAGCCCCAAGCCCAAGGAAAAGGTCCCTGGGAATGAGTTTGACTTGCAGTAGACCAAGTTCTTGTTCATAACTAAAATTATGAAGATGACTTTTTGATCCCCCACAACCCCCACTCCCTTTGAAATATCCTAGCAACAGTCCTGAGCCATTATGTCTTAAAGGCTCTAGATGAGTAAATAATATTATACCTTGACTTTTCTGATAACCTCTTCTTCTGCTTCTTTTAGCATTCCTGAAAGAAGGTATCATTATTTTTCATTTGGCTTGATTATGAAGTGATCCAGTCCTGAAACTTTTGACAATCAGCAACACATTCATGAAAAATTAAACTCATAGAACAATAAACACGTGCCAAGTTTAACTATATCAGGAAGTTTCAATAAGCGCAGAGCAACATAATGAGGAGTTATTGATTCCACAAGGGGAACATTGTTAATTATTTGAACAGCTTTGTTTTGAAATTTCACAACCTTTGATAGAAGAGCATCATAAATAAAGATGAGGATAGTTACTCATGATTAGATTAAATAGGTTTAATTGCTATTATTAGCAGTTTAAAACTGTAAGTTAGCAATCCAATGTTGAGGTATAAATAGACTATTTAACTATAAAATGATAAGCAAGATAAATAATTTAACACAAACCTGCAACTCGTGTCTCTGAAACTTGAGTTGCCATCTTAAATCCATAAGTCATTGTTTGAAAATCTTCCTGAACATTTAACACACATTGAGTTGATAACACAAACATGCAATATAAAATGGTTCCTCATTACAGACATATTGACACTTTTATACATTAACGTTTATCATTCCATGCAGGGAGGTACCGGTAAACAAGCTCAGAGTGCATTTATCAAACTCTCTCCACCACCTTCTTTTATGCACACTAAACATTGCAATTCCATGCCAACACAGAGTATGTACATAGGTCTTAGTGGGTTTTTGGATGCAAGGGTCTGTCCGACATAACAGTTGTTCAGTAAGAGTGAATACAAATTGCAAGAGGTATGATTTTAGCCTCAGACCCTTTATTCAAACTGCCACACTCAAACAATCAGTAAAACATCTACTGTGACTGTTTACAGACTGTTTCAATTGCTGGTCACATTACTACAATATCATTATACATGTAAGCAACAATTACCTCTTCAAACACTTGAGCTCTGTTTACAGTACACCTGATGATATCACATGTCTTCAGCATAGCTATGCAGAATGCCTGAGAAAACAAGACAATCATTATATAAGATACTTCAGAGGTCAAGAACTGGAGAAATACTGTAAGAAAGAATGGAAGACTATCAAACATTTTTTTACCTAGAATGGATATGCATAGGAAGACCACCAAAATGATTTTAGTAATAAAAATATGCTTGAATTTGATTGCTTGCGACAAATTTGAATTGAGTGTCTGTCAATGCCTTGCATACATACTGTAAGAAAGAAATTTCAACTTGACTTTTAAAGCCAATAGAACAGTAATAATCATTATTCCCCTATTTATTATAGTTACAAGTTAATGTTAATCAATAGGACTTTGTGTCATCAAATTTAGACTACAACGTTCATATTTGTAAATTTGTAAGTCAAATTAGGGTAATTACAAATCATTTAACAAAGGCAAAACTACTCCAGGTAACTCAACTATGTTTGGTTTGATATAAACAGAGTTTTAGCTCGCCCAGAGTAATTTTGATTCCCAAACAAAAACTGAGCACAAGACCTTTACCTTGAGACAGGGATCCTCTATGATAAATGGATTGTGCATATACAAACAAGTAAAAACAGTCTGAACTAACGAATGTCCATCGAGCCATGTGACCTGCAATGTTTGAAATATAATATTTTACTTGTACTTTCTCAGCTTATGTCCCTAAATAATGAAGTATATATGTGGGTTATTGACCAAGCATGGGTTTAAGATGACATAGCTGAGGTAAATAAAAATGTACCAAGACCAAGACCAGCATCCAGCCAACTTTAACAAACAAGCTTGGTCAGTTAAGGAATTATTACATGGCCATTTTGTTTGGTTTTGTTTCGCAGGACAAGGTGGGAAATCCTGAGCAGGCAAGATAATACCATATCTTGCCTACACGCAGTCGCCTATGGGAGCGGTCACTTACGAGAGCTTTTAATTACAGAGTTTGAGTGACAATTCAAACGGGATTTCACAAAGTTGGTTGTAACAAGAGCTGGTCGCCAATGAGAGTGGTCGCAAGGAGAGCTTTGACTGTAATGAGTTTATAACAGTTATCAATATGGTTACCACAGACTCACTGAAGGTCTTTTAACAATAATAACAACAATAATCACAATAACAATACTAATGACAGTTTATTATTGAAATTTTCATTTAAAATATCTCTTCATCTGATTTTAAACAACACATAAACTAAATATGAACTTAGTTACTGTATTACTATGCTAAAAACTATGCATAGAAACTAAGGAGATAATAAAATCACCAAAAACAACTATCGGTACTTGTAAGTCCACTAGTTAGATCATTTCATTACACACGAGCTTTAATACAAAAGAATAAAATATGGTCAGAGCTATATTTATTTACATATAATTTATTATTATTGTACCTGCTCCATTTCAAGCCTCAGCTAACAGGTGAAATGTATAAGCTCATTTGTTACTGACCATACCTATTGTACATGCTACAAAGTGTTAACCCTTCACCTACCAGACAAGCCATTAACTCATCCATGAAACCAATCAGTTCTTCTGCTGATAGATCCTTAATTTTTATAAGACCAGCCTGATGAAAATAAAATGCATGTATAATATTACTATCATAGTATTACCACTGTAAACAGAAATAAAATAACCACCCTCTTGGCCCACACAACTAGGAGATACTTGTGTCCAGGATGGAATGTAAGTATTGTTAAGTATCAACATGAGCGCACTTCATGCAAGACAGAAAGATTTGCTATTTCTGAATCAATAATCTCATGTTAGTCAGAATCCTATGTGTTTAGGTGAAATCTTACCAAATGGGGACACTGTGATGGCTATCATGAAAATCAATGCACCTACAGTAGTTACTGTCAATTGTACCAACCCTTGACTGCAGGCTAATAAAACATGATCTCATGTGACATCAAAAGTCAATGTTTTAGGTGTCAAACTTTGAAGTTTTCCCATCTCCTGCCTAACCTGTGAAGTGCTAATTCTTCTTGAGAGGATACTGTATGTTTTCAGTCAACAAAAAAGAAAGAAGTTATCAAAAAAGCTTCCCATTTTGAAATGACTTACAAAATCAAGTGATAGAACTTGTAGAGTATTATCCTTTCACAGAAATTGGTTGAATATTTCGTGTCAGTGGAAACCATAACATGAAACCATTACCGGTACTTTGCAACTCAGCAGCATGAATCAACAAGTCAACACCCACTTCTCCAATCCTGTTCTCCAAAACAAATTCGGTGATTTCCCACAGTTTCCCGGGTGAACAAGAAGAAGTGACTACAGTGAGAAGTGGGCAGTAGAAAGTATGAAGTTTAGAATTTGCTTTACTGATGTTTGACAATATGAGAAAACATGTTTTGTGTACATGCATTCAAGGGTAAATGCAATCAATGGTAGGGTCAATCCTTAACACATCCTTTGGGAAAGGCTACTTTTGGTTAATGACAAGCTCTCTTCCTCTACTTCAGAAAATTATGTCACTAAATGACAAAAAACTATAAAATAATATGCAGTGCAAACATTTTTTTGGTGGGAACCTATGGCTTTTGTTTAAGGCTCACCTTGACAGCTGGTTCAAACTGAAGAACCTTCTTTGCCTTGTTACACAACATTCCAGCATCCATTTTAGGATCCATCATCTCAATAGCTGACATGGCTTCAAACAAGCCAAATCTACACAATTATATAAACACATCAATAATTATGAATTAAAATGCTTGAATGAGAGTTATACTACAGTGCTGTATAGCTAGTAAAAGGAAACTGTTGCATGAGAATAACAGCCCCAAGCGAGCCATCATTGATCTTCAACCACCATAATAGCGGAGCTCCACAGCGGCTCGAAGAGCCGCAGAGCGGAGCCCCATAACTACCGTGCGAGGATAGAAATTGAAAAAACCATGCGTTTGAGTTTTCATGGTCATTGTGACTAGCGGCATGGCTCGCGGGCGCGTGCGCCTAGCGACGACGACGACGACGAATGACGTTGCCCCAACATGGCGGCCATAGTCATCTGGGATATTTAGAAGGTCTTAAACCGAAAGGAGGCTTTGTTTTTTGCGCGCTTTTCGCGGCTTGCCGCGGCTACACAACCTAAAGCCAGCAGTCTACTATGGGGCGCCGATTGTAAAATAATTTATTTACCTTAACATTCTCAATTTTTTCATTATTTAATAAATAAAGTTTTGTGATATGATACCATACATCAAGGCTTTATTATTTGATATAATAAATCCTGATTTCAAATCAGTCATTTATTATTTGATATAATAAATCCTGATTTCAAATCAGTCGTTTATTATTTGATGTAAGAAATCCTGATTTCAAATCAGTCGTTTATTATTTGATGTAAGAAATCCTGATTTCAAATCATGTGTTCATAATTTGATATAATAAATCCTGGTTTCATATCATGCGTCTATGATTTGAAATCACGACTTCATGATTTGATATCAGTGAAATCATGATTTAACTTAATAAGTATGATTTAACTTAATACATAACCCATGCGAGCGAGTTACTTGTGACAAGTCACATAAGCATCTATTGCGCGGGAAAACACGATCATGTCGGACGAACTTTCAAGGTCAATTGCTTCTGTCGTATCCCAAGCAGTTCAAGGGGCGGTCGATGAGGCTCTATCACGTCTTCCAAGTCAGGGAGTCACTTCAGCCAGTTCAAGCTCCACTTCAAGCTCGACCTTGATCTCTACATCGAGCTCAAATTCAAGTTTTCAAGAGGTACGTACATGTACTGGCCGGCCAACAGTCATTGTGTTCGTCTTGAATCGAGTGTGTTATTTAATACTGAATATTTGACCATTTTTCCATTTTCCTCTCTTACTTTAGTGTTTGATGATGATTCCTGTGGTTTGCATGTTGTTCCAGAAGAGGATGCGTTTGGAACGGAAATCCCCCACCTTTAACACATTGTACTTTGTCACCGTTGCGTGACTTTGTTTATAGTCGCCAGGTTATCGCTCTTCAACGACTTGAAACGAAACCTTACAGCTAGCATCGATGACATTAGGTTATTCTTAAAGAAACTGTCCCTTGCCTTGTTGAATTGCGTCACACATAACCGCAATCTGCAAAGGTTTTATGTCGTGCTAAAAAGGCACTTGACATCACCGTTGCATGCAAACCCCAGGAAACATCATCAAACACTAAAGTAAGACAGGAAAATGGAAAAATGGTCAAATATTCAGTATTAAATAGCACACTCGATTCAAGACAAACACAATGATTGTTGGCCGGCCAGCACATGTACGTACCTCTTAAAAATTTGAACTTGAACTCGATGTGGAGATCAAGGTTGAGCTTGAGGTGGAGCTTGAACTGGCTGAAGTGACTCCCTGACTTGGAAGACGTGACAGAGCCTCATCGACCGCCCCTTGGACTGCTTGGGATACGGCAGAAGCAATTGACCTTGAAAGTTCGTCCGACATGATCGTGTTTTCCCGCGCAATAGATGCTTATGTAACTTGTCACAAGTAACTCGCTCGCATGGGTTATGTATTAAGTTAAATCATACTTATTAAGTTAAATCATGATTTCACTGATATCAAATCATGAAGTCGTGATTTCAAATCATAGACGCATGATATGAAACCTATCGAATCTTCTTTAAGTAGTTGCGTACATCGGGCGTATTTAATAACTTTAGTGACAACATTTTCAATGTGTGAGGAGCTCCGCTTTTAGGCTGGCCTAAATCTATTTAATATTTACTTACTTACAGTTAATACAGTGAAGGTTTTTGATATCCATAGTCATTATCATACAGTGTTAGATGTGGCACAGTGCTTTGAAACATGCCCCTAAACAGTGTTCAGTTACATGAAATACAACAATATAAGTCCCAAGCTAAAAGATCATACTTAAATGAAACAATAGAACTGCCCAAAAGCACCAGTGATTAATTAAAACATTCATAAAGTATATCAGGAGCCCATGGGTTCTTGGGTATATTGATTGACAGGTGACCGTTTTAATAATCAGCTGATATTGAGATGAAGCAGTACTCACATGTTGTCATGTACCAATTCTCCAAGCTTTAATTCTGTAGCATGTCAAATAAATAAACAAGTATATAATTATATAGAGTAGAACTGACTGTGTTAACTTTATAATAAAATGAAAATCATATATGTACAGAGCATTAGCGAGGCAATATATAGGGGAGCAAGGTTGATGCAGTGGTGAGATCACTTGCCTTCCACCAATGTGACCCAGGTTCAATTCCCAGCGCGATTGTCATATGCGGGCTGAGTTTGTTGGTTCTCTACTCTGCTCCAAGAAGTTTTTCTCTGGGTAATCCGGTTTTCCCCTCTCCACAAAAACCAAAATTTGAGTCAAATTAATTTAATTTAATATGATTTGATTTCCTTTGTACTTTAAAGTGTCCCCAATTAGTACATCAGTGCTAAATACAGTTGACACTGAAATAAAGTTCATTACTATTTGTGGAGACACAGTAGTTTAGTGGTTAGCGTGTCTGATGGCTGAGCTGGGGTTCGAGCCCTGGTGGTGGCACTGTGTTGTTTCCTTAGATACGGAAATAACTTAGGTCCAAACTGTCTCTCTCAATCAAGTTTACAAAATGCGTACCAGCGATATAATGCTGGGGTGACCCTGCATTGGACTAGCATCCTTTCCAGGGGGAAATAATAATACTCCCAGGTGCTTCATGCTACAGAAACAAGGACAAGCTTCGGCCATGTGCGCCTTAAGGGCAGTGTGGGGCTTAAGGCCCATGTGCGCCTTTACTTTTTACTTATTATAATTTATATTATTATAATTGTTTCAATAACAAAATTCTCAAATCTGATTGGTTCGCAGCAATAGTTATTTGGACTGCCATATTACTCAAAAATTGTCTGATTTCACATCTCCGATTACAAGATGCTAATTGAACAGGTCAAATCGGACAATTGTGTAAAAATAACCACTATCCAATGAAATGTTTGTTTGCGAAAGACTTCCAGTGTAAGACATTTCTGGTTCATGATCAATTTCTTCATCTTCAGGATTGTACAATTAATTTGTATGGAAAGTTCAATTTTTTATATTGAAAACTCAAAAAATGTTGGCTGATTATATTAAATACATGTTTTTAACAAGTGTCTCGTATTTTGTTATTGATACAATTAATTGGTAATTGGTAATTGGTAATTGGTAATTTCACCTTGTACAATTCAGGGGTAATCAGGCTTGTAATTTTAAATCAGCCTAGCGCTACACACTCAGCTGATTTAAAATTACTGGCCCGATTACTCCTATGAATTGTACTCCACGCAGTCCTATTACCATTACTTATTATTATTATTATTATTATTATTATTATTATTATTATTATTATTATTATTATTATAAAATCCCTAGCACAACCCTGCAACACGAACTGACATTCTGGTTTATAAAATAGCAATGGAAATAATGATCGAAATACTGGTACAGATAGAAACTGTCAAAAACTGACAAATAACAACTGAGTCTTTACAGCCAAGAACATCATGCCCTTACTGACAAACAGCCAATAAATTGTAACTTAGCCAGAAAAGAAACAGGCTTGAAATGAATGAGATTTTGAGCCACAACCTTAAGAATACCAGTACAATGCTCTACCTGCTAAGGCAAACCAGCTGTCCATGCTGAAAGCAGGTCAATAGGAGGTTAACATAAATTATGCTTTTTTAGAGTAATATATTCCATAGTACATGAAACAAAATCATATATAATACCATATTTGAAACACTTTGTATTAATTATTTGCTTCATAGGTGCAAATATATTTTACTATTCACTTGTTCTATTTAGAAATATAAGATTTTCGAAAACTCTTACCAGAAGCGGCTTCTGTAAAACTGTTTGTAATATCTTCCCAGTTGTATTGCGGCTCATTACTGCCTGCATGTGGAAATTGGTGCAATGGATATGTTGTGGTTCAATTTTATCCTTGGTTTAAATTTTATTTTCCTTTCTTTCAAACTCATTATCATACATTACCATAGCAAAGGAAAATAAAACTTAAATCATAGGAAAAATTAAACCATAACAGCTACATTATTTGCTTCACCCTATGCTTTTGATGGAAAAAGGTGTCATTCATTTTGTCATTTTAATAATTTCACAGGAGTTAAAGGAAAAGGGATTATTTCCATGGAGGCAGTTTGCATTGAAAAATCCTGAATGGAAAATAACCAAGAAAAACTCCTGATATCTTGACTAGAAGCCCCACAAGGATAATTATGGGAAATATTGGACCCTGGTCATTTGTGTACAGATCTGAGACGAAAATTATCCATTTCAACTCCTGGTTATTTTGTAAGATAGTAAGATCAGGTTAACTATATAAAAATTAGACCTGTAGTCCGCAAGGGCTATGGGCCCATAGAAGCCAAATGGGCTACTGTCCCATGGCCCTTGAGGGCAAAGGGTCAGCTAATTGTTTTAGTATCACCCAGCTAGTCGGACACAAAAGGCAATATAATAAAGTTAGCAAATGCCAGTTGAAGAAATATTTACATGGGAATAAAATGAAAGAGAGCGTCACAAATTTCGCTACTCGCAGACTATTACTAGTAGCGTAGCCAATCAGACTGCAGCATTTACATTAGTCCACTAGTTGGGTGATACTAAAAGGTGTTGGCACAAGCAGAATGATTATTTGCTATGCTCTGCTGGTGACTGGTTTATTGCAAAGGTTTGTTCTCAGAATGACTTCATATTTGAGATGACATTTGACATTTTGATAAAATAACAAGTCTAATACACTGTGTATTTTGACCACAACTTACCCAGCTTTGAAAACGTCTTTGTGACAGACTCCACTTCTGTACCAGTAACCTCCTCACTTGTAAATGGCTCCAGGTCACTGTGAAAAAATAAATATATCACTTTTAATCTCGCTATTTTGGATTCCTACACGAAGCGTAAAAGAAAGGTGTCTAGAGATCAAAGATTTTAGTAAAACCAAAGAAACTATTCGCCTTGACTGGTTATCTAAGGAAGTCAAAGGCAAAGTCACACTTTATTTACGCAGGGTGGCACTGTCAGCCAAATGCTGGTATGAACTGGAGCCCTGCACTAAGTTATGTCTACTACATAAGAATGTAAGCTAAAAGGGAAGCATTAATATAAATAACTATAATCACAATTTAACGACGAGGCTATGGAAGAACAACTGGTGACTTTAAAAAGTAATATCTAAGAGGTTTTTAAGAACGAAAAGCGATTTAGCCTCCTTTACTTGTGCCGTTAAGTTATTAAAAAGAATGGTACCAGAATATGTAAACTTGTTTTTTCCTAACGTTACCTTAGGCTTTGATAAGTGTATATCGTTCCTTTGTCTTGTCTTGTAAGTGTAGAAGAAAGAGATTTCTTATAAAATAATCCGACAAATAAGGAGGAGCTAATTCATTTTAACACTTAAAAACTGAAATGCATTTTTGGGCCCTTCTACGTGTTTTAAAATCCACTCAACCTAACGTTTTCAATGATTCTTCGGTGGTTTTCCTTATAATGTGTGTTGCTCTGTTTTGCACGAACTAACAACAAGGAACAGAATGAAAGGTGAAAGGAAGTTGCATTTAATGAGCAGGTTATTGAAGTAACTGGTCATAAAATTTACCCTTCATCAATCTCGTCATCTGCGTTTGTGGCGGCCAAACTCAAATCCCCACTATCTTCCTCTAAGTCCGCCATTTTGAAACCATGTCATCTCCAGTTTCCTGATCAGCGAAGTGTCACCCATGTCCGAGAGCTTTGATCCTCCCTAAAAGAATGAGATCAACTGAGAATGACTCGGAATTTGTTCGGAACTATCGATCGGTAAAGATCGGTAATATCCGTCACGGAAAAAGTGGTCCTAAGTCGAACAAATATTGTCGAATGTTTTGTCGAATGAGTGTTTTGGATCTAAACTTTTTCTCCAACTGTAAATGATATAGCAGTTCTGTGGCTGAGTGAAAATGGGTTCCATCGTATGTACTGCAGCTTCGGTACGTAAACGTTCCTCTTTTTAAACCTTTCAAAGTGCTGTCTGTTTTTTCTCTAGATTTGCTAATTCTTTTGAGAGCAACCCTTGCACACAGTACGTATGCTCTTAATATTAGTTGTAAAAGCTGTACATAAATAGATCTCTGCTTGCAGTGTAAACAGCGCCTTTTCTGGGCGTTTCTGGAGATTAAGGACAGGTAACTCTACTCTTGTACAAATGTTCCTGGATGTAAAAGCGTTCAGGTGCATATACGCCCATCATCATATCATGTTCAAATAAATTTGTAATTGAAGTGTTGACTTTAGAAGTTTGTTTATAGTTATTTTGAACAATTTTAAGTAAAGTGAATGTATCTCCAACTTGACTCTTTTATTGATATTGATATTGATAAATTTTCTCCAGTTTTGCATCTTTAATCTATTAGTAAGAGTTTTTGAGTATACATGGAGAACTGACTGTCTATAAGACTATGTTACCAGAAACTAATTGCAATCCATGAATGGTAAATGCATGAGCTGAATTCTGAATTAACAAAATGGGTCAAATTGGATTGGTGAAATTGTTTTTGAATAAAATGAAAAAAAAAATGAGCTAGCATACTGTATTTGAAGTTTCAAACTCAGGCAGTTGATTTCTGTACATATAAGTTGGTAATAGCTCTATTCTGTCTGATTATTGATCTAAATGTGTTTTCATGGCTTGTAATTTTCGGTATGGAAAAGTTTAAAATTTTTATCAGATTGATATGTCTATAACATTTGCTTCAGTTTGCCTGTTGTTGTTGTCCCACTGCTGTCAGCTGTTGCTGTGCATGCTGTCCATCATGTCGCAGTTCTACATCAACCAGAATTATGTACACTGTCTTCCTGCTACTTGGCACTGTTATTTCCTGCATCATGCTGTCCAGTGGAATACAAGATGCCATGGTTGAAAAGGTAAGCAATAATGATAATATTAATAATAATCATAATTAATAAGGAAAATTTTACCACCTTGTAGAATGCTTGTTTGCTAGGGACAGGCATTTGACTTGGTAAAAGGTGTACATGAACCTTGAAGCTCATGCAGACAACCAGAGCTTATCCTGTTTGCTGGGCCAGTACCATGGAAAATCTGGGAGTATTGTTACTCCCCCCCTCCCACCCTGGATGGGATGCTACATGTAGTCAAACGCAGGGTTACCCCCGGCATTATCTCGCCAGTACCATTTATACACCTGGGTAGCAAGGCAGTATGGGGTTTCTTGTCAAAGGAAACAACACAGTGCCATCACCAGGGCTCAAACCACAGACCTGCTGCTTGGAAGTCAAATAATTATGCTAACCACTACAGTACCATGTCTACATATTTAGTAAGTAAAACTTTATTTAAATAGGGTAGCCCGTTCAGCTCAAAGGCTGGTATCCATGGGGGCTCTATAGATAACATTAAGTTGAAACTACAAATTCATGTACACAGATTAAATTATAACGTTAATGTTAAAAACTATGTTAGAAATCTAATTACAATACTAAATACTAAGAGAAACTACTAAGAACTATTACAATAATAAAAACCCTTTTGCACGGCGGCAGAAAGTCTGTGTGCCTTGTTCTTTCGTTTTGTCGGTGGGCAAGTCATTAAGAATTTTGCTCCGCTGAAAAGAAATAAGTTTGACACATGTTTATTTCACACGTTTATTTGACCTGTTAAAAAAAAATTCAACCAGTTATAGTAACAACAAGGCTGTGAAAAAGCATAATATTAATAAGAATATTGATATTATTATTATTAAGAAGAATTATTATTGTCAATATATTATTAATTAATTATTAATAATAATTAATCTAGTAATGATGTAATTTTATTATTATTATTATTATTATTATTATCATTAGTTTCAATTCAGTTACCCCTTGCCTATAGAATTTGCAGTGTCAGTACAATTAGCAACTACAAATAATAGTTTAATATTTGGATAAGACTTGTAATCTTCCTGGATTTCAGTCAATCCCCTTTTTGGTATATTATTTAGGTGCCATTCTTTACTGAAGCATGTGAAGGTGCTGGATTACAGCGCAATTGTGAGTTACTTGCTGGCCACTTGGCAGTCTATAGGATCTGTTTTGGAATGTCAGCCTTTTTCTTCCTTTTTATGATTTTAAATCTTGGTGTCTCCACGAGTAAAGATTGCAGAGGTGGACTAAATAATGGGTAGGTATCATTTTGTTTTCATTGATCTGAAGTTAATGGTGGCATATCCAAATTACAGTAGCTTAGGAGAACTTACAACAAATTTATCTCTTCTGTTTTTAGATTTTGGGGATTGAAATTTCTTCTTCTTGTGGCTTTGTGGGTAGCTGCATTTTTCATTCCTAGGGGATCATTTGGAGTTGGTGAGTAATAAAGGACTTTCATACAAAAGAATCCAGTTGTCGAAAATGAAACAAAATTATCAATTCTCTTTTATTCAAAACTGATAAGTGGTTTCCAAGATTACATGTATTCTAAGGGCATCATGTGAGCATCATCACAATTGCAGATAGTGTATTATAGACACTTACTGAAGATCACTATATTTAGGTCAACATACACATATGCTGACCTTCATACCCACTTACTTATCTATACTCTTGTTATCCTCTTTGTCACTAAAAGACAATGCAATATTTTATTGCAAGTGGAAATGGTTTGATTCAGGTTCAGTCAGAAAGGAAAGTCAGCTGACAAAACAGAATGAAGCTAGTCTAGATATAAAGTTAATATGGTAATACCAGTAATTATTGTAATTATAATAATAATAATTATTATTATTATTATTATTTTAATAATAATAATATGATAATTTTTATTATTATCATGATTATTTTATTATTCTCATCATAATATTATCATAATACATGTAATACTTGTTTGCCTTAATTGTTGGATTAACCACTTCAAATTGAGTATCTCACAGACATGTGAGATTTCCTTTGTCATCACAGTAAATGTGTCTGCTTACATATTTTTTCTCATTTCATTTCTTTGCAGCTTGGATGTACATTGGTTTCATTGGTGCTTTTGTATTTATTCTTATTCAGCTGGTTTTGATGGTTGACTTTGCACACACCTGGAATGAGATATGGTACACTATACGACTATGCTTTCTTAAGTTACATCTGTAAATAGTTAGAACTGTCAAGTAGCACCCTCTGTTTGTGGTGTATGATGAACTTAGTACAGCTGCACTTTTTATTCATGTACACATAGTTTATAAAGTTTTAACAGTAAGAGGTTAACCCCCAAGCATATGGCTCAACACATTTACACCTGTCATACTACATCATGACTTGCTTACATGGCCAGGTGTGAGAAGTTCAGTAGTGTAGTACAAGGGCTAGAGGAAAAGAATGCCTAGCCCTTGCCATGTGCCCACAGCCCTGGTGGTTCACACTCAAACGACTCGCCCTTGAATTTCCATCCTATCCTCCCCTTTGAATGCTGGCCAGGCAAGTGGCCTTTAATGTTTATTGTTATTGCTCCATTTTAATGCAGGACAACAAATGCAGACGAAGGAGGGAACAAGTGTTGGTACATTGGTATGTTAATGATTAATTTTATGACTATAATACATGTATTTACATGTCTCAAGGGTGTTTGTCTAATAGAACCTTTTACCATTCATCTGTATTGTCATGGAACCCCTTTTTAATGCACAGATGACTATTGCTTGAATGTGCGCTTTGCACTTCTGTTGTAAATCAAGTCGAAAACAAACTTGAATGACAGTGTAGGGCAGCTGGCCTAAAATTGAAGTTAACAAAAGGTCTATGTTACACTGTACATGTCACCTACAACAGTTCTTTTCAGAACTACCCTCACCTGGATGATCAAACTATATGAACTACTGATACTCCTGGGTTCAAACCTTTTACTATTTAAGTTTAAGTTAATTTGTGCTCAATCAAGCATTAATTTAAGGCTGTGCTTAAATGAAATAGTAATTATGGTTCTTTTTAAATTGCTTTCCTTTCTCTCAGGATTGTTTTTCTTCATGACTGTATTTTACATCTTGGCTTTAACTGGATTTATTATTTCTTATGTCTTTTTTACACAGGTTAGTACATAGAACATGTTTAAAATTGTTAAGTCCAAATCTTCATGCATGCCAAAAAGTATGAAATAAGGTAGTTTGTTTGCTATTAATAAAAACTTTTATGATCAAATTCTGCTCAATGAACCTAATGAACCTCTACCTTATACTGTCATCGGATTTTTCAATGCTTTTTTTCTTATCATATTGGAGATTGAATTGAAACCTTGACAAGTTATGAAACTAGTGTCTCCCAGCAAAGCAAATTAAATGAGAAAAATCTGTTCCTTGAAGGTGTCTTGTATGGATAGCTTCCTCTAGCTTTGTATTGTTGGTCTTCTTTTCTGGTTGTTGTTAACAGTACAACCTCAATTCAGGCGTTCTTTGGTTGCAGGGAGGTCTCTTTGCTTCCACCAAAAAGAGACCTTTTAAGTTGAACCTTTTCCTTGACACAATTGAAGTAAAGACCTTAGGTCTAAAATCATGTATCCAATTGTGCCCGTAGCCATTATGGTCCTCTCTGCATCATTATTATGATTATTGGGAAATCTCAATCAGCAGAAATAGACTTCAAATTTTCAAAAGTCAGGTTTCAAAGCTTACCCTTATAGTAATAATAGTACTGTATAGCCATAACAGCTGTACATCAATCACCTATACATGTAACTGATTCATGTGTGTGTATTATTTTATAGGCAAGTGGTTGTCACTTGAACAAGTTCTTTATCAGCTTCAATCTTATCATGTGTGTTGTCATATCCATTATATCCATTCTTCCTAAAATACAAGAAGGTAACCAAAATCCTTGTTTAAAATGAAATTTATTCATGACAGTCACCATGGTAGATCATAACATTGTAGCAACTCAGTGTTGGTCATCTTCAAGTACAATTTTAGTTATCAAAGAATTGGTTCAAAATGCTTTCAATTGAATTACAGTGGTAACTGAGTGAGAATTTGTGATATTAGGCTAATATTTTGGCACAGCATAGAGACTGGTTCTCATGGACATCTTTGTGTTGATCATTTTAAAGCAATGTAGATTGATAAAAACCCACATTGTTGGCAATAATTTATGATATTAATAATTGTTTGATTATGTTTATTTAATTGTACTTATTATGACAGCAAGTATTAGTACATTTGGTTTTATTAAGTTATAAATTTAAATTTGTTTTGAATTAAGCTGCATGAAAGTACAGCTTTAAACCAGTTCTCCTATATCTAAGAATTTTTTTCATATGATATGAAATTAGAAGAATCAGCAGCACTTCCCGAAAAGTATAATGGTTAAACCAAATCAGAACGGCCTTCTTTATCACTTATATTATAATATAAGCCAGAACATTGTGGAGAATTGATTGGTTGATAGTATCACTATTTCTGCATAAATAGTGGTATAACAGCAAAAGTGGATGGTATATAACAAGGTTACCATGACAACAGAACACAATTACTTTTTTCCTTTGGTTTTCCAAAAAATGGTGGCAAGATTCCTGAAAATTTCTCAGCTTTTATCATAAACAAATAATAGCATAACCTGTATGTGTTGTTTGGCAATAATACCGACTTTGCGGCTTGTGTTATTTTGGACAATATCACTTGCAGTATTATTGCCAAATACCACTACAAGTCATACTATTACCTATACTAATACGCAGATGGGAAAATGATAGTTACTGTATGTAACTGGTAATAAAAAAGGATTATAATCTCTTTTCAGCAGCTAGGTGACCTTGCATATTAAAAAAATTGTTCATTCATTATTTAATCATTTATTTTTCCTTTTCATTTTTTAGTGCAACCCAAATCTGGCCTTCTACAGGCATCAATCATCTCCTTGTTTGCCAGTTACCTGACTCTGTCTGCCCTGTCCAACAAACCACTAGATGAAGGTAAGCATGTCCAATATGGCACAATTTTATTCACTTCCATTCAAGCTGTCTTCATCTTCATCATTATCATCATTATCATCATTATTAAGAGTCTTCTTTTTTCTCTTATCAGTGAAAACCCAAGGAGGAAATGTCACCAGCCTTGAGATTTGTGGTTCTTCATTAAGCACAGTTGAAGGCTCAGAAACACTCAGCTTGGTCATAGGCCTTGCGATCATGTTTATCCTTGTTGTCTACTCAAGGCAAGTAAAATCTAATTTGCTGTCCTTCCATCATGAAGATAAAAAAAGATAAATTAATGCCTCCCCTGAATATTGAAAGTACATTGTGTAATTAACTATCCCTAGAAATTTTAAGCTGATAGGGTAATCACTTTTTGTGTGGAATAGGTTTACAAACTCAGAAATTTTCAAAGAATTATCAATTCATTAGCATTTTACCAACCTGGAGTTGAGCAACTTTCAAAAGCCAACATTAACCTTGCTATAATATATTACAGCTGCAATGTGCTGAAAATATCACTAGTTACTGGTTTTTTTTAAGTGAATTGACAGCTGACCAATGAATCTCAAACCATGTACTTGTTGTGGTTCAATTTTATCCTTGGTTTCAATTTTATCCCCTCTGTTTTAAACTTGTTATCTTACATTACCATACCCCCCAAAAAAGGAAAATAAAATTATTTTAAATCAAATATAAAATTCCTCAACCCTAACATGTACATGTATGACATGGGAAAGTACTTAAATGTGCCTTTTTTTTCAGTGTACGAACTGTAGGCAGTGCTGATAAGTTGGCACCAGCTGGAACAAGTTCTTCAGTAACAGGTTGGCATGATCAAAAAGTGATATTTAGTTTATGGTAACCACAAGAGAAATGAATTGCATAATGCACTCAGCACCTCAAATCTGACTAATTCAAAGCACAACGCTTATTGTCAGTAGTCTGGATTTTGGTTGGTAACATGTAAGTTTAGTCAAGGTCAATTGAACCATAGCTTCATATTCTTGCAAACATTATTAGGACGTTTTCATGTGAAAACAGTCTGCCCAGTTTGCTTCTACATGTACATCAACTAACTGGAGTATTAAATGTTTTTGAAGATAAAAATCCAAAATATTACATGAACATAACAAAACTATAGCAAGGTCCAAAGGTTAAAAAAACATAGGCAAACAAGAAGTAATAAAACTGTTGAGCAGAAATCCTTTTTGGCACATGCTGATGAGGAGATGTTATATTTACAACAAGAAAACAGCTGTCTGAATCAGCAAATGGAAGGAAACAAACTTGCTGCATATACCGGTAGTGGCAATGTTACAATCAATTTTATTGAAAACAGTTACTTTAGTATCCCAGCCTATGAGCTGCTGAGATTTCTTAATTGTTTTCTCTCCATTTCGCCCCCTTAGGAGATGAAGAAAAAGGCCAAGAAGTTATCAGTGATGAAGAAGAGGGTGTTGCTTACAGCTATTCATTTTTCCACTTTATTTTTTTCTTGGCATCTCTTTACATCATGATGGTATTGACAAACTGGTACAGGTTTGTACAAACACATGTTCTGATTGGTTGTTCAAGCTGAGTCCATTATAACAGTACAATCTTATGCAGAAATAAGCAGAATGTGAAGTGCATTATTGAATTCTATTAAGCACTTGGCAATTTTCAAGAGCACTCAAAAAGTTAACATTTTGGTTGTTTTTATATTGGTTGGTTTTGTGGCCGTGAAAATTACTTGAACGTCTTCTTCCTTCTCATCCTCAAAATCAAGGCAAATTAAAGGACATGTGATAGCCAGACAGTGCTAAATTCAGAATCACCTGACATGTCTGCCCCAATTTTTAGAGTTGATTACTTCAATCTCCATTTTACTGAACTCAACAAACTCCTGCAAACAGTATTAAACCACGAGTTGAGACTGACCAGCACCGATATCCATTTTTGAGTGCAGAACTGCCAACTTTGAGCAGTTGTGGAATCTAAAAGTATTATAATTGTAGACTGCTCAAGCTTTGGAATTTTTTATTTCAAATATTTTTTTTGTTTTTAATTTTAATTTTCATTTTAAGAAAAATGATAAAATAATTTCACAACTATTTTAAGTCAAGCTCTGTACAAGCTACGGCAGTTCAGTAAATTGACAATATACATCAAGATGGCTGCATATTAGACAAGTTCTTTTTTGTGATTTTATTGACTGAGACATAAAAATGCAGAAAAGACTAAGACCAATATATCCAGTCATCTCGACCCAACAAGCTTGGTCAATAAAGACTTTATTATATAGCCATTTGTTTTGTTTTGTCCTGCAATATAAAGCAGGAAATCCTATGCAGGTAAGATAGGCCCATCTTGCCTGCTTGGGCAGCCAATCAGAACTCAGGATTTGCCTTATCTCACCTGCTGACAGTGTAATAAAGAGTGTTAATGGGTGAATGAAACAAAGCATATATGCCTAGTAGGAACAAAGTTTTTACAGAACTTACTATTTCAGTAAAAATAGGATGTAAACCTTTTTTGCCAAAAGGTATTTGATAAAGGCTATAAGCTCGTCTACAACTAATATTTGTAATCTGTACCCTCAGTCCACAGGGCTCCAAGCTGGAAGACTTTCAAAGAAACATAGGCTCAGTTTGGGTGAAGATTATATCAAGTTGGTTGAGTTTTGTGTTGTACCTGTGGACCCTGCTGGCTCCTATCTGTTTCCCAAACAGGGATTTCAGTAGCTCTTTTGCAGGATGATCAGGCAAGAAGGTGTTCAATTGAATTAAAGTAGCATGCAATAAAAATAACTTAGAGGACATTTTCATTAATGGCAAGTCATGTTTCCTAGAGAGGTTGAACCTCACTATGTATTGTCACCAACTGATGTGTAGTTGTGTCTCACATGTTATTTATTAAGAAAATAAGTTGATGTTAACTAGTAATAGAAAGTTATTATCTGAGGACACTAAAGATGGAAGTAAATTTAGTAAATGCTGTCATAGCTTATAACAAGACATGTTGCTTTCAAACGGTTGACAGCAGAGCACTGTTTAGATCACATTTTAAATAGAGAAATACAGTTATGGACAGGAATGGCCGATTTGGCAAAAATGCTGATCACCAAATCTGCCATGCTTACAGGGACCCTCATGAAAATTGATTTTAATACTCATTGGGCAAATCTGCCATTCATGGGTGTATAGGTAGCCATAATATCTCAAGAAATAAGGCCATACTTAAATAGTGTTTTCCTGAAGTCTCTCAGTTACAGTATGTAGATGTTCTGCACATTTGTATGATTTTAACATTTTTGCCAGGGAAAAAGTGAAGTATCTCCATTTATTTAAATTGACACTGTACATATGGTACTGTTACATGTAAATACCTGAAGTCACCCAGTCATGCAGGTTTTGAAGAGGTCATGTATCTGTATCTGTTTCCATATAAATGTACCAAAAGTCAAATTTCAATTAACTGAAGCTAACTGGAATGTAATGGAAAGTCAACAGCCTTTTTCTTTTAGTTTACAGTCTGTACTGGCAAATGTTAAAGCCAGCATCCTATTTGAGTGTTTTTCAATTACTTCAATATTTTTTTGCTACATGTACAAGGAACCATTTGATACTTTAATCTTGCTGGAAAAGGTTGTTTTTAGGTGGTTTGCTTTTACTACAGTGTGGTATAAGTTATGTTATTAAACAAGAGCAGTAAAAATGTGTCTTGCCAGTAACCAAAGAATTCTTTCTGTAATGCAGCATGCTGCTTTAAGCATTAGTTTTAATGTTTTATTCAATAAACTACATACCCAGAAATAGTCGTGTCAGGGTAATTTATGGTATGTCATTTCTAGAAAAAACTTGCCTGTACATGTCAAACTCTACTTTGAAAGAAATAGGTGCCATCACAGGCTCTCATAAAGATCTCTTTACAACTTTGTTAGAGATTTGTTTCACCAGCTTCTCCTGATTTCTTTGATACTGATTGGTTCAGAGCAGTTCAGTTATTCATGATTTTGCATTGTAGTTTTAACAAAGGATGCACAAATTGTACAGAAGTTTAAATTATCATTAGGGGTCTCCATTTGACGAGTAAAATCGTCTGGTGTTAGACGGAGTAAAATCTATAAAGTCACTCTTGGGAGTGAAAGGTTAAGGCAAATAGTTTTTAATTGATGCTGTTTACACACCCCAGAACAACAGCAACAAAACTGCTGCAAACAATCTCAGTATAAAGCAAGAAATGGGTTGTTTGAATCAGTGCACTTCTTTAGTATTTTCTCTATCTTTAAAGTTCTTTTCCTGGTCAAATTAATCAGTTCTTTTCCACATGAGAGATAAACCAAGTGCAATGACTTGGGTTTGAATGCACAATTAAGTTCTCTACCCGTGTAAAGTGAAGCCCACCGCAAAAGGTGGGGAAGTCATAGCTTGTGCTGCTGACAAAATTTAACACTTGCATAAAGTTGTTTGCCTTCAGGTTCGCTAGTTATGAGTTGATAGGGTGTCAACAGAGTGAAGAAATGGAAAATGTCTGACCAATAATATAATTCATATGATAATAAATTATCACTATAATAATATTAATTATTAAGCTGGTAAACCCATAGAAACTGATTTGTTTTTATAAACCAAAAAACGTTTCTCTTTTCGATGGTGGTTACCGGCACCATAACCCCTAGGTTTTCGACCAATCCGTGCGCACGAGTGAACAACTTTATTCAAGGGATGTTTAGTTTATTTTACTATCATAAAATTTTTTACACAACAGTAATATTCTTACATTGAGCTTTCTTAAGCCTTGCCAACAAGACCTAATACTTGCTGCAATCTACAGTAAAACACACCAATTCAAACCTGATACCACAATCAAAAAGACAATTTAGTACTACCATAAAAAAGAAAAAAGGTGCTGCTAGAAAGCCATGGATCCCAAAGACTTTCCACAAATTAAACGATGGAAGTGCAAATTTCATTACTTCAGTGCCATGGAAAATACTTGTTTACATTCTGCAAGAAATGTATATCATTACAAGGTATAAAGCTATTGAATCTAAACTTCAGTGTCTTGGAAAATTGAAACCACATACAGGCAAATACATATAGATAAGAAAATTAAGGATCTCATGGACATGTTCCCATTCTGACTTTATGCAAATGTTTCAGTATGTTCATATCATATATTATTAACAGTCCGTGTTTTGAAAAAATGGCAAACAACATTGCCATTAAACTGATGTAAATCCACTGCTAAAGTGATAAATGATGCCCTAAAGCTTGCACAATAAACCTTAGTTTGGTAGACATCAATTATACTACAAATGAACAAGGTTTTAGGCTGGTTGTGACATGGAAATAAATGATGCAATGGTCATCATATAAAATAGTTTTAAGACTACTTTGACAAGTTGTCTCAGTAGGGGTAGAGAAATCAAGTAAATAAGAGACAAAAGCAAAAACATCTCACAAACACCACCCAAGTTTAAGAGCAAAGTTTGATACTAAAGAAGTACCAGTTTAGGACGTAACAGCTGTCCGTGGATTCATGCAACTTTATTTATATTGCAGATTGCACTCCCACAGACACTGTTTACACAGCTAACATTTGCGATTCCTAGAGATTTTTTCTGGTTGGTCTCTTTTCTTGCATCATTTCTGGCATTTTTAAACATAGTGGTTAAGAATCTTTCTTTTCTTCAGTAGCAGCTCTTATTGCTGCCTCAGTAGCTGCATCCTTGGCTGTGAAAGGGAAACAAACAACAGAAAATGAAAAACGTGCATTCTTAACATCACAAGAACTTTCCCAAAAATACTCCACCCAATGTTGGTATAAACACAAAGTTTTCAAGACTGAGATTGTTTGACCTATTAAAAAGTGTGTACGCCTTCAGTTTGGTCTCATTTCTTAAACTGGGTATTTAAATGCAAGGGGCCCCTGGTTTCCTTTTAAACTGCACTGTTTTTCATTTGCATATAAACTCAAGAACGTGTCCAATAGTATACAACTGATAAACCACAATTCAAACATAGAAATTCCATTCACAATGGTTTGTATCTCAATCTCAATTACACTTTCAACTACCTTAAATAAAGTTAGGTCAGTATGACTGGGCTAAACCAAATGATATAATTTTGTGGATAGATGGAATAAAGGAGTCCCAAACAGACTTTTTACAAACCATAAAGGACTAAAAAACTGTTTCAAGAACTTCATATCATTTAAAAGCCGATTAGTGCTAGCCTGGGGTTAAACAGCTCAACTTTTAACATTTAACCCTGGATTAGCACTGATAGGCTTTTTAGATACATGGCCCTGGTGGAAAACAATACAATAGTATTTTAAGTATACTTTCTTGGATGATTTCCTAAGTCTTAAAATCACCTAAATAAACTATTTCTGGGAAAACAGGACAAAAGAAATTCCACTGAAAAGAATTATGTCCCACCCATGATAAAGTAGCAGTAAACCAATTTATCACTGTTTAATAAGAAGCCTAGAATCCTGGGGAACAGCTGCTCAATGAATGTCGTGAAGCTGATTGAGAAATTAACCAAGTCTACGACATACAATTAAGTAGATTTGAAATTGACAACTAGTTCGACAATATTTGGAGGATGTTGCATATAACAAAACATCTGTTCCACACCAAATAACTTAACGACCAACACTGTGAAAGCGAAAACATGATTAACTATTTTAAAAACAAAAAGTCAACAGTGCGTTTTAGTATTATCGAATTCACGTAAACAAATCTCAAAACTGTGCTAATTCACTGAAAAAAGGCGTGGATGTTGGCAGCACTTGACTAGCTACCTGGTCTGTGGTGAAGGCATTTATTAAGTAAACATTGAAAGCAATGTGAAGCGTTTTCAACTTTTTAATTTGGTATATCTTTTACAAAACCACCTACCTTCTTTGGTGACTTCATCAACCTTCTTGCCAACTTCGTTCAACGCAGTGTCAATCTGCTTTTGGTGTTTCAGTACGAATGGTTTGATAATTTTGTGGTAGATTGTGTTAGCTCCGTTCCACGATACGGGCGCCATACACCAAATGAGGAAAATCAGCTAAAATATGAAAAGAAAAAAAAAGATGCAGTGTCTATACCTGCAACAACATGGCAGGGCAAGTTGCGGGGCAGACGACCCGTTGTAGAATAAGCTTTACTTTTATAGCTGTTGTGAAATACAAACCGACGACTAAAAAATAAAAGCAGGTACACCAAGATATACACATAGTAAACTCGTGAATCTAACTTATGGATTCAAGCTAAATAACGACTGTAACTTTTTCATATATTTTAAGTTGTCACGGTCAATGTACGAAAATGGAAGTTTAAATTTTGTACATTTTTTATTTCCACACCCAAATATTTTGCACTGCACGTTCGATTTATTGGCAAAATCGCTGATTTTTCAACCCTATTTGAACTGCACCGCTTAGAGTCGTCATTAAAACGCATAGGTTCAAGCGGGAATTGAAATGAACACGCCGATTTAAAACCATTAAGTAAGCCATTTTAAACTCGAGAAGAACATTTGTGTAAATTAAAAGGCCCTGTTATGTTTCGAAAGCTACAAAATTGATACCAAGCAGATTTTCATACCTTCACAAGGAAATACAGAGGGAACCACGACAGGAGGATGTCCGAGAGAAACTCCACGATGTTAAAAACTCCGAACACCACCCAGTAAATAAGCCATTGTGTGTCATCATCCTTGGTTTCGCTTTCAACAGCTTTCACCCTATCCAAAGGAATTAGAAAATTGCTGCAAAATCGATTGATCAAACAATGACACGGTTTCCAAACATTGCCTCTTCTGAAAAGCTGAATAAGTGAGGCAGATGGTTCTTTAAATGGATGCATGGCGACTCTAAGTAAATAATTCCTCCTTGCAAGCTAAAATAACGCGATATGAAATTAACTTACGATTGGTACGCCGGATAAGCAAACCCGAGAATCGTGACAATCAAATCTGCTCCATAGCCAAAGACAAGGTACAGGGCAAAAATTCCAACAAGACCTAAAACAACAAAAAATGTCCACCCATCAACTTTGGAGCAATAGCAAGCAAGTCAACCACTATTCTTAATTGCATAATTACCCAGAAAGAGATATATCTTTTTCACTCCGGTCTTCTCTTCAATTTTGCCTAAGGCATCAGTAAAATAGTTCTTTTCCTCTAACCATTTCTCTAGGTTTTCCCTTCCCGAGTTTATTGTCTGTGAGGTCGTCATTTCTGCACAAATTCACCGCGTTTCCTAAGAATGGGTTCGCTGGTTCGTGTCCCTCTGGGGAGCAGTTATCACGTGACGATGACAGCGCTCCACCAATCGCCATACTGCCTTGTGACTGGTCACGCTTTATTTATGGCAATTGTTCAACCTGCTCTTTGGAACATTAGGCAAACTTTATGAAAGTCGCATTTACAATTTTCACGGGAAGGTGCTAGAAAATAACATGCTTATCTTGAATGTGGAATAAACACTGAAAATCTGATTTTACACATAATATGATATTGAACATTTCGGTGAAAACTGTAATTTACAGTCCTGTCACTGGCAAATGAGGAAAAAGAGAATCCAAGGTCTCCCAATAGCAGTCGAACATACTTCCGATTACTAATATGGACGCTCTACCACTGAGCTATGAGAGACTCGAAGAAGCAAGACCATTAGATTAGGTTCATGGGACAGAAATGGTTACTGCATAATGCTAAGATTTGAATGTAAAAGTGAAACGGTTGTGAGATGATAAAGACGGTGTAATTTGAGCCTGGAAAATTTGTGAAAGATGAATTTTTCAGCACTGTCACAGGCAACCTGGAAAAAGTGAATCCGAGTACCTCCAATGGGAGAATATTTATAATATTAAGCAACAAAGTGTCTAAAACATCCGCCAGCCATCCGTCAGTCCGGCAAAAAAGTATTGCCTGGACAAAGAATTGTTGCAATTTGGCAGTTTTTTTGCAGAGCTTAATAAATAAAGCTACTTAAGTCTATTATATTTTTTAATATCGTAGTGCATCTCCGGCAGCAACCTCTTTACTGTATTCAGGTTTCTAGTTAGCCCCTTTTAGAAAACGGTAAGTTTTAATTTCATTCAAGCGTAGGGAATCCACTCATCTTCTATTTACATTCTTTCTCGGCACATCCCCTTCCTAGCAACTCTCTGAGACAGTATGCTCTCAACAAAGCAAGTTAAACAAGCAGTGTTTGTTGTACGGAGTTATGCAAATGAATGCTGACTTAGAATTTGAAATGTGGTCTATTTTGTTACAAATGTTTATCAGCATAGAAACATTTAACCAGACTTCCTCGAAACATTATTAATTGCTCTGCTTTTCGGAGCCTGAGTGAAGAGAAAAACATTGAAATGCAAGAAAGAAAGAAAAAAGAAAGTAATAGGAAGACGTCCAAGATGCCAAATGTGCAGCGGAGTAATGCAACTGCCCAGTTGTTGCTTGGCCTCAAGGGAGTTAAACCATTGAAAAGTAAAAGGAACTGCACTGGAATTCCGTCATACTTGAAACAAACATAAAGTAATAAAGCGTAAACAAGGCCATGAACTTTTGTTCTTCAAAGAGCAGTCGAAGTCTGAATACAGAAAACATACCTGCTGGGAGAGGATTATGTATGGCCCACTCTTTAGCTTTCTCAAACTGACATTTTAGGTTCAATTCATCGCCTTCATTTTCTTGCTTTTCTTTTGAAGCTTCTTCCTTTTCATTGCTACCACTCATGGCGTCCTCTCTGGCTTACATAAAACTTTGAATATGTTGCAGGATCAAACAGGCTAAACTGACCGGTCCAAAAAACAGCGCTTATTCTAAATGTGTCACACAACAACCAATCAAAGAAGACTTAGGCCGTATTGACTTACCAGGCCTATAAAAACATCTTCAGGCCGCCGTTTGCCTGATAACATGAGCACATATGTAGCTTGTAAAATGGAAAAAAATTACAAGTGAGAAAGCAACCGAAGGAAAGCGTCCAGCGCAACAATAGAAAAATTAACAAAGGGACCCACGTTATTGTGAAGGGAGGAATGGGAAGGGGTGAGAGATTTGCCCACCCCTATGGGACCTTTGGGGACTTCATTCCAGAGATGATCCCCCACCCTACCCCACTCTAGCCCAAACACCTGTTGTATTTTTTCTGCCTTCCAGGGCACCAGAAGAATGAGTAGACAAAATTACCTTAAAGTGTTAACCAGTGTCTAGTTTAGGAGTGTGTTCACTTCTTGTCTGTCTCGTTACCTTTCATGTTGTATATTATCCTCTCAGGAGGGTTGATTGGCTCCTGATATTGTATAATAAAGAAATTAACGGACTCGGATCTCATCCATTTTTGAAAACTTATCTGCTCATGAAGCTGATCGTAAAGGACCAATGAAGTTTCAAATCATGGGATTTTCCAGTTATGGATGCCATCAGCGAGTGGCATATGACTGAAAGAAAGTCAGGGGCGTAGCTAGAGGGGCCCTGGGCCTGACCCGTGACCTCCCCCCCCCCCCTTGTGAGACAATTGTTTCATGTCCCTTGAATTCAGGTGAGGAAAACACGCGAATCCGAGGATTAAACATGCTATAAATCGTTTCCACTGCTAGATAGTTATATTTAGTAAAACACAGCGTGGACGTCGACATGTCAATCTGGTAAGTACCCAGGGTGTTACATAGTGTGACCTCCCCCCCCCCCCCACTTTGAAAATTCCTAGACAAAAGGAAAAAATTCTTTGGATTTGATCCCCAAGCGTATTTCCGAAGTGGAAGAGGTTCGGAGAATAGGAACAGGCAAAGGAATAGTAAAAATTGAAATAGTTAAAAACTATTGTTTTGGTTTTTGAACAATATATCCCCAGGGAATGAAGTTTTGCTGCATGGATCTTTGGCGGGAAAAATCTATCAAGTGTTCCAGTCCTTTCACGGCCTAATCGAAAGGTTGGGTAAACTGGGTCCGAGAGCGCTTGATCTGAGATGAAGAGACAGACGAAAATGGGGTACGAACGGTTAAGAGGAATAGAAAGAGAGAATCAACCTCTGACAAGACAACAAGATAACAACGATGAGATATCACAAGCGCAACAGAATATTCTGTCTTCAGTCAGTAGAAGAACCCCTAAAGAACATCATATAGGTAAGCGGTTAAAAAGTAAATAGTGATTTATTTCAAACCCAATATTTTTCATGATTTCTCAATTAATTTTGTGTTAGTATCTGTTAATTTACGAGCATTTTCTTGCTTGTGATGTTTCTCGTAGAAGTCGTGTCTGTGATTTGATTGTGAACGAAAATAATCCATAAATATTACAGCGAATGTGCTGGTAACATCTGGAATTCATTGGTCCAGCCATATTACTTTTGGCAAGATTTCCGCACAGGTCCCTACTTCATTATGCATGCGGCAGATGAACTGTTTAGGGTAATGCACATATCAACATTTCTTGTTATTGCAGAATGAAATAGTATGGCAACAGCATGCATAATGAAGTAGGGACCTGTGCGGAAATCATTCCTTACTTTTCATGAAGGAAATTCTTGAATCACTGATTCTTCAGTTCTGATTGTTATTGCATAGAGCTGTCCCTGGTAGTTTGATTTTTTTTTAGTGTTATTTTCTTCAACTTCCTGATTTTAGTCTACTTTGCTTGAGATGATAATTTATTAGCACCCTGGAGTGACAGATTATACTAATAATTATTAAATAGCTAAATAATAATAATAATAATAATAATAATAGCAATAATAGTAATTAGTATATACCACACAAGTGAGTAGTGCATTTCGCGCATTCTGATTGGTTTACTCGGAGGTGATTAGCAAAGTACTATTCACATCCGAGCAGCCAAAGAGAAACAAAGCAGCCTCCCATTTCGGTTTCTGAAGAGGAAATTATTTGAATGAATGCTAGTTATTTAGCTTGTGTAGTATATACTAAAACAGTTATTCACGTAAGTGTCAATGAAAGTGGTGGATAGTTGTCTCCACTTTGGTGAATAATTGCATTCGACGAAGGAGAACGCAATCCTAATTTTGTGCCATGAGTTGGATGTCCTGTGGCTGACATTCCTGTAAGGGCACCAAAATGCCCCCCCCCCCCACCCCCCCGCATAATGTTTTCGCAGGGGCATGTCTTGGTCAGAAAACTGGTACAAATTTATGACGTTGATGTGCTGACATGTGGCACATGCTTTGTGCACTTCGGTTCACTTTTAATATTGTTTTCAGGTGATATGTTTTTCACACGTTTTGCAGGTCAATCAAATAAACTGTTACAGTTGTATTTATTACTACGGTAATCTGAATGAGTTTCTTTCCTATACTTCAATGTTGCAACTTTCTAAAGATAGAAAACATTGAATCGTGAGGTGCTATTGGTAGCAGAGTACACTGTTCGCATTTAAGTCTTCTTAAACAAAGAGTTATACACAAAAGGTAATGACACTCCTCATAAACATTGGAAAATCTCAACCAATAAAACGATTAATACCCTACTAATGCCAAATGATCTGACTTTTTCATTCCCGTTTACTTTTGTTTTTTCTACATAGGAACTTCCAGAATTTCATTCGCTATCATTTATCCATTCTTAAATGGCTATCCAAACTCCTCAAACACACTTTAAATCTCTGATTACTTCTAGTCGTTAATAATATCTTTATTGGTTTTGTCCACCAATGGTTTTTCAGAAATATATTATATAATATATCTATCTATTACATATTAAAATCAACTGTCAATCAAAAGTTCATAAGTAGTTGATACTGTGCACAAAGGGGCATTTAATTGAGTTTCATAAATCTAAACCAAAGCAATCACTTAATAACCCAGTGTCCTTAGAGGTGTCCCTGTCACTGTTACACACAACTGTGTTGTTACTAATTTGTGTTGGTCTGTTCATGTTTGTATTTTAACTTTGTACCTCTCAGGAAACTTATGAAACATGATACAAAGCCCTACAGGCTCTTGCAATTTTTTTGAGCCTTTGAAAAATTAACTTGTGCCCATTCATGCTAAATTGCACTGGAAACCATATGATTACCTCTACAAACTGTTGCTGCATCAGTGACAAACTGAAACACACCAAAACATGGTTTTATCAAACAAGTTTTTGAGTGGAGCCAAGTGTGGTCTTCCCGCGAGAACTGCCATATATAATGTTGTAGTAGTTAAAGTTCTAAGTGCCTTATGCTGTTGGAACCATTTAAGGCAAATAAAGGCATTTCAACATGCATGCTGTAACTGCTGTGCACCCTTGATGAACTGAAACACTTAAACACTTTTGTTCACATTTCCCTTTGATTTGTTTACTCATTGTAGAAGCCTCACAACAGATTGCTGGCTTTGCTATTGGAGCTGGGAGGTAAGCAAACATGTTAAATTAGCAGCAAATTAGGTCACAACCATTTTGCAACAATGGACATACCAAGGCCTGGGTAATAATTATAAAAGCCGTCATTTGACACATGACATACTCAATTGATGTGGACCATGATATACTGACCACTTACTGCTGGGCTAAGTTCAAGGCCTTCATAAAATTAAATTTTCAATGTAACCTTCAATTTTGCTAGAGATAAGAGGAACTTAAAGTATGGTGTTGAAAAATTTGCCCATTCTTTTATACGATTATGAACATATGTATGCCAAAGTTTTTATAAAGAAAAGAGCGTAAGGTATGATATTAAGTGTTAGTTAACTTCAAGGTTGATTGGAGATTTGTTTACCACTGTACAATGCATCACATTTATTAATGGCTTCAATTTGTACCATAGCTTTCTGTTCAATGTTTTTTTTGTAGTATGCTTGCTACACACTTTCTTACTCATCCATTTGTGGTCTTCAGGAGACAGTGTCAGGTAAGAGACAATGAAAGAATTCATATACATCTGTCTGTAATCTGTCTAAATACCTTTAGTGTAACTATACTGTACTAGGGTTGTCAAAAGTAGCTGGCTGCCAGCGAAAATCGCCACCTACTTTGTTATATCGGCCAGTTACTCTGCTTGGCATGCTCCCAAAGCCCCCTTTGGTGTTCGATTGTCTAGACAGCTGCTTTTCAGATTTAGCCACCTACAGTCTTGACAATCCTGCTGTACCTTTAATAAGTACATGTATATTAGGGTACGTTTCTTAAGGAACTGGTGCTGAGTCAGTGGAAAATCAAAGCACATACAAATGGGCTCATCAAACAGGTTTATAAAGGAAGTTGTACCATAGTAATGATATGGCGAAAGAGAAGCTGATGTTTCTAGTGTTAGTCTTTAATCAAAATGGTGTTTCTGTTACAGTACATCTAAACCTCTTATAAATAGTAATCAGAGGTGTACCATATGTACAGGTGGCTACGTCCCTGGTGGAACTGGAATTGCCCCTCCCTGGCCATTCCCCTCCATTGTAAAGGACAACTAAACGAACCAAAGGAATACAATTTTTTACTTACCAAAATAGTACACCAACCTGTGGCCCGCTACAGGAAGAGAACCGTAGATTGTTAATCATAGACAACCAAAAACTACATTAATTCTTGAAGCCACAGATGACTTTATCATTTACATCTCACTGTAGAAAACGTTTCTGCTTTTGTTGTTTGATAACATACTTGTCATGAATCCTTCCTGGCAGTATATGTAAAATTAATGGTTTTGTTATTTTATGTTTGGTAAATTTGTTTTCAAGACAAGACAAAGATGTTTATTGTACCCAGAGATTTGATAAACTAAATTACAAAAACAATTAAATATAAATGTAATAACTAAAGGTTACCAGCACCCTGAAATAACTAAAGAGTTAAAAATGTCAGGGTGCTGTTTCAAGCTATCTCAGCTGTTGGATAATGTATATTGACTGTGGGTTTACTGTAAAGTATGGAAGCCTTTACCTATAGTTACTTTTCTTATTCACTAGGTTAATCCTGGAGCCCGGAGGTATCACCTGTCGCCGTTTACTGTTTTCCATGTTATGCTGAGGATCAGTAGAACTCAGGTAATTAGCCTTCTACAGAAAACTCAGTTAAATGTAACTAAAACTTAGTCAAATTTTATTTAAACTTAGTCAAATATCACACAAGCTCAGTCAAATGTGACCAAATTAAATTATTTTTTCGTTATTGTTTTTCTATTTTGTTTTGGTTATTCCCTCATTTAAAATTGCTTTTCTTCACAATCTACATAGTAGTTTTAAAACTGATTTGTCTGAAGAGAGAGATAGCCCACTTAGACTATCTCTGTTGGCCTTATTTTATCTTATACACCTAATTATTTTTAACTAATTCTGAAATTTGAGGCATATTCTTTTCTCTCCCAAAGAATTGCATAATGCAGTACCCTTTCTTCAACCTTGCAAACTTGTCGCTGAAGTTTGCAAGACTAGTGTAATACTGCAACACTTGCAAACTGAAGCTTACACCCAAGTACTATTGCATGCACATGTAGAGTTTTTGCTTTAAATTAGTTATACCTAAATGCACTTAAGTACCACTCAACAGGGCCTCCTAGATTAGCAATAAGTGCTATTTTGTGGGCCAGACTATTTTGAGATCTCTTTAATAAAAGTAAAGTTGAAAGTTAACCATTGTCATTGTGATTTCAGGGTAGTAATGCCCTGTGGAAGGGTTGTGGAACCACCTATGTCCTTTCAGCTGTTACCCTTTTTAGTGAAGCAGCTATCAGTAGGCTAACTCATCTCCCTCAGTAAGTAATAATACATTATACACTTAATATCATGTCTTGAGGGAAACAGTTTTGTTTCCTAATAAGAGTCCTGTTGTTCTCTGAGACAAAGTACACTCACTCATGAAAGTAAAAACTTTGCTATCATGCCATCTTCCACCATGATATGATCACGTGCTGAAATGTATCACACTCACAACACATTTAAACTTTATAGTCAGAGCCATATGACCAAGAATCAACCAGTGGCAGTCTATGAATATGACAATCCATTTTATAGACTAGTGTTACTCATTTGTCAAACTTAAAAGCCAGTTGACCATTCTACTCCCTTGTTTGCAATTCAGTTGTAGTTGCAACTACTTTCTTAAATTCCTGAGGTGGTTGCCTACAAGAGCTTCAATTGTATGAACCTTCCAACTACACTTGCAGCTGAATAGGTGCATATGATGTAGTTCAATTTTATCCCTGGTTCAAATTTTATTTTCCTTTGTTTCAAACTCATTATCATACATTAGCATACCAAAAACAAACGAAAATAAAATTTAAACCAAGGAAAAAATTGAACTACAACACACACATGTATGTTGGCCCAACTGTTTGCTTGACAATGTATAGATTGTAGGGAGAAATCACATATTGGTCACTTCTGGGGCAGCCTGCATCACAGATGTAAACTGACTCCGGTTAGTAATGAGACTTACCAGTAGTTTTGTCTGCAGTGAAGTTTCATCTGGGAGTGTGAGGATTAAGCTACAAAATTTGTTGTTGTTGTTGTTTTTTTGAAGATGATAACAAACCAAGTATAATTTGAACTATTCTGCCTCTTGGGCAGTTTATCTTCTTAAGAGAATCAATTTCCATTTCCAGTTCAATTGATCTTTTCATCATATCATGTGTGTTGAAGTTAGTGCAGCAGCTTTATATCCTCTGGTTCTCTAATATGTTCACCTTACAGAAATGCTCCATGCAGTGAGAGTGCATACAGAGATTTAGGACAACTTCTTCTTTTAAAAGGGTAGGTAAAATATAATGGAATTAACCTTATCACTAGACTTTACTCAACAGTTCTATTACTCAAGCATTACATGTTTGCTGCAACTCACGCCACAATATTAAATTTTAATGTGCTATAAATCACTCTTTGCTGTGACCCCGGGGGGGGGGGGGGGTACTCCCGCGAATTTTGGATAGGGGTGTGCCGCGAAGGCTCGTGAACCCTAACCCTATTTAAGGACTAAGAAAGCGAAAACTGATACCCTTCTTAAGACCCAAAGCCGAAAAATGGCACCCTATTCAAGGAAAAAACAAAATTATTAATAGCATGAAAAGGAAAACTTTATTTCTTCTTTGTAACATTGGATGTTTTCATCAAGCATAATATACATATCCAGGAGATATCACACTCCAATATTAGATAATACAATTAAGCTACCCTATCTAAGGACCACACCAGGGACACAGAAACAAAAGGGTCAAAAAAGATACCCTATTTAAGGACCGAGAACCTCAAAAACCATACCCTATTCCGCGGCACGTGCCTATATAGCCCATATATGGGAGTACCCCCCCCCCCCCCCCCCGGGGCTGTGACTTACAATCATAAACACCCACGTATTTATCCATTCTGTCTTTGTATTTCAGTCAGGAGAGCATTGGTAGATTTATTCCAGAGATTTTGGTTTTCAATCTCCATTGAGGTCAAATTAATTTGGCTTTGCCTTGTGTTATTGTTCTTACTCCCAATACTCGGAAACTCATAAAACTTGAAACATGTAATTAGTTCACAGCTTGTCCACATGCAATAATTCCTAAGTAACATAATTAGAAACTGCTTGTCCCAGTCTTTGAGCTTGTTGGCACTGATTGGTTCATTTGGTTTTCGTTAATTGTCCAAATATGGTACCTTGTAGATTAATGTAGACAAGCTGTGGTTGAAGACATTCAGAGGCAGGTACACGTGTTTAAGTGTTAAGGTTTCGTGCGGTACTACAGCAAATGCTTGGTGGGATTTTCAAAGTGACTTGTCGCTCTGTTATTTACACTCTGAGTTTGACTCTTTTCGTCGGTGTGATTATTGACAGGTTGACTGTGGTCATTAGTATGCCCGTGGCAGCAGCGAGTTTGATACAAACAGTTAAGGTAAGAAGCATGTCATGTTGGTACTTGGTGCTAATGTCCAAGGCATACATGTAGAGGTCATGGCATTGTCCATCTCGGCTCTTAGTTACGAAGCGTCAGTAGAAGACCTTACACTGACCGTGTAAAGCAGATCTTAGCGATTGTTCCGAAGAGTTTCCAGTCCCCTGCGCGACCATGATGTAATCTAAGCAGCGCGTGTCGAATGTAGTTGTGTTCACGACCACCAGGTTTCATAGGTCGTCATGTTTGTTTGTGAACGGATTAAAGTGCGTTTAAATTGAACGTGTTTTCGGTTTTTGATGGACCAGCAACAATCCCGGCTGAACAGCAATGGCGATCAAGCCTGAAAAAGGACAGTCTGGAAGGGAAGAGGGGGATTAGAACGCGAGACCTCGTAAATATCTGTGCGAAGCTCTACTAACCAGCTGAGCTAAACCATCCTCTAATTCACACTACTAAGGCCAAATTAACAAATCGAACAAATTTTGACCACTGTGATGACGCGTTTTGTTGTCGATGAGAGTACAGACATCGCTAAACCACATTCGATTTGTTTTTCTTTACCACAATATCAACGTGAAAGAAAATGTTTTTTTCAGGCACAAAGAAAGAGCAGGCGTTGTCTATACCTTTTTCGCAATACGATTGGTTTATTTCCAAAACTTGGCGTTTCTGGTTGGCTATTGCATCGCGTGACACATTGACGCGAGCAGCGTTGTCTAGACTCTCATCGACAACGGCAAATTAGCCAATCAGATTCCGAGATTAGTAGCAATTACGGTAAAATATGTGATTTATTTCGTACATACTCAAATCGTTGGAACCTTAGTGCAAAGTATTTGAGGTTTCTTCCTATGCTTGTTATTTCTATCACAATGTTTCTTCTCTTCTTGTCTTCTCGAGGTTTTTAGCTCGCGTTCAGTAGTGCTTTGGTGCTGGTAGCCGCTTACCGTAAATCATCTATTATTAAGCCTCCCTCCCCTCCCTCTCAAGTAAGCCACCCCTCTCTAGTAGAAGAAATTAATTTAGCCACTCCCCACTTTTAAGCCAACTCCAGCATCATGCTCAATTCACTGGGTGCATTTTGTACTTGGATTTTCGCATCTAAGTAGTCCAGTTTTTGACGTTTGTATTATAATTGCACCATTGATTCGGAGAATGATAACATGAAATTATAAGTTACTAGACTGTGGTACTGCATAGGTTCATATGGTAAATCTGTATTTTCGGAGTTTTGGTATTCTTGTAGCATAAACGAGGGAAAGAAAACTCTCGAATCTACGAAAGTGATAACCTTCAAAATACGGTACACCTGCAATGTTGCAATTAGCTAAATCAATAAGCGTCCCCTCTCTATTAACCCCCCTCAAAGGTGTCTCGAATAAACAAGCCACCAGAGTGGCTTAATGGAGGATTTACGGGTTATCGTCTTCCTTCTTCAGAGTGAGTACACACGTGACCAAGACAACGTGCTTGAAGGCGTGAAAGACTGGATGTACCGCATTGTAGGATGGGATCGGTCTTCAGGGCGACATGGCCGACTCCTTCCAATGTGGACCCTGGTGTTACCCACAGTACTTCACGGTCTTCTCTCATACATTCTGAGTTCACTTATCCAACACGTGATGGGGAGAGGCATGTTTAAGTCACCTGATAGGGAATCTACGTCATCCGAAGAACCACCACCCGCTACAGACATGACGCAAACCTACTCGTCTGAACTAGCAGCCAACTTTCTCGGGTTGTTTGTCCCTGAAGTGATACTGTATCCACTCGAGACAGTTCTTCATCAACTGTACGTACAAGGAACGCGAACAATCATAGATGATTTGGACAGTGGAAGCGGAGTTGTTCCGCTCTGTACTAATTATGACGGCATGCTGGACTGCTTTCGCTCTATATGGAGACAGGAAGGACTTGGAGGCTTCTATAAAGGATTTGGATCCTTGCTTATTCAGTGCTTTGTCCATTGGCTTATTCTTAAACTGACCCAGTTCGTGTACAGAGAACTATCAAGAGATTTTAAAGGCAAATAGTGCATGGCGCGCAAGTGTGAATAAACGGGATAGCTGGATGAAGGCGGTAACGTTTGAGTGAGTAAGGTGACTTAAACGGTCTTTGATTCTTTTTGGGAAATATAGAGAATGTTTTAAATAGAGTCTGGCAGTTCTTACTTGCACCTAATTGCAGTTTAAAGAGGAAAAAAAGGAACACGAAAGACCATTTTCACGGCGAGTGACTATTCGGAATTAAATATTTTCAGTGGGATGTGTCTTCTGGGTGACCTGATTCAAATATCTTGTATAACTTATAGTCTGTCATTTTGTCAAGCTAATCGTATCCTGCATCAAACGTGAACGGTTAAGTAAGTAGAAGGAAAAGGGTTTTGCTTGAAGGTATACTGGCTTTGTCGTATTCGGATGGAATCAAACTGTTATAAACAGCACTGTACTTTACTGTTTGTTTTACTATACAGTGTGGTTCTAACTTTTTCATTTGTGGATCAAACTATGATGCAGTGTGACCATTCTTTGGAAAGCTACTGAATGGTATTGTACCCATAAACAATACCATGTAGCCGTAATAGTGTGAGCATAGTCCAGTGTACATGTCGTTGGACTAACGGCTAACTTCTCAAGTCTTGGTACCGGAGTTAAACGACACCAGCAAACCATAGCTCACATGTCGAATTACAGTAGTGTGGACGTGTTTCTACCCGTCAAACCGTTAACTATTTGTTGAGGTTTGCATCCAAAGAACGGTATAGATAGTGAGTCCGATGTCTCCGATCGTGTAAATTCAACGCGGTTTACCTTGTGCGTGGTGCCTCGGCCGACTCGACCTAGTGTGCTCGGTTACAAGTCGGCCGAAACAAGATGGGAGGGGAGGGATGCCGACAAGTGAGTGTTGTTGTCACTTGCGTCAGTAGTATCACTTGGAGTATTCAACAAGGAATTTGGTCACTGTATAACAGGATAAATGAATTACATTAGAACATACGAGACATTTCTAAATATACAAATAAAGGCATGATAGTTTTCATTTGTTTGCCCGGTTGAGCTCTTACTTTTCAAAGGCCTTGTGCTGCTCAATTCTCATTGGCTCATCAACTGTCCAATTAGCCTATTTGAAACTGGGTGTAAATCAAGTAACATTTACCAGGCATGACAGTTTTATTCAATTTTAATTTGACTAAAAACCTAGCTACCAAGCGGTCGTCTTTATAACCAGCGTAATCCACAGACACTAGCTTGTCGGTAAACAGCCGACAAACCGTATTCAAGGGAAATAAAGTGTATAGTGTGTACTCGGAACTGATTCGGTGGAAGTTTTTTTTAAAGTCTGCTTTTTTCGTCCTACAAAAATGAGTTACCAGAAAATAGTATGGTCCTTGTTTTTGAAGCATGTTAGTAATGTATGAAATCCAAACGGTAACAAAGCGATTTCTGCTGTGCAGATTAAAACCACATCCCTTGTCCTGCAAGGTGGATCAACGTAGTTTTGTCCCCTGGAAGGCAACAGAAAACGTCAATATTAGAAGAAAAATAACCACTGATTGATGAAGACAAAAAAAATAACTTACTTTCCCGCGGTCACGACAAAAAGACTGGTAATTATTAAAAATATCATTATAATCATTATCATACTTCCTTTCAATCTCTTTATTGGGAAGTTAAGCAAACATGATGATGGTGTATTAACGGCGGAAGGCTTGCTTCGTTTTCGTTCCATTTTTCTTCCAAACTGTAGAGTTTTCCAATTTTTCCCCTTCGCATTTGATTCCGATTTTCTCTACGCAGTTTTCCCGTCAAACAATCGCGTCTTGGAAAATGAAATTTCACGTAGTTTTTTTGGAGGATGACAAGGAAATTTACAAGACCGTATTCTGCACGTGCAGTTTCCTTGTTACATTCATTAGCGCTGTTGTTTGGTGTCGCCCTAGTGGACGTCGTCATCTTGATTCTGTTAAGCTCATCATTATCAAAATTTCCACACCCTTAAGATCCTCATCGTGTGCTAACTTTCATTGTTATATACCTTGACTTTCACTCAACAAAACGAGTACTGTGATTGGTTGATTCTTGGTCACGTGTCCCTGATCAAATTCAAATGTATCCCGACCGGGATACAACTGCGCACTTGTTACCCGCGCGCCAGTTGTGCCGTCTTTATTTGATTGTTTTGGCTATATTTTGTTTAAGGGAAAGTCTAAATATATAACAAAGCACTTAACGTATGGTACGTCGGTAAAGCAGTTTGTTTTGTTTTCCCTCGAGTTCTGATCCCGGAAAACTAACTGCTTCCCTCGGGACCATATATTAAATGTATATTACTGACTCCTTGAACAGTGAAAATAAGGCACACCACTGGGAAAATACCTGATAGTTCCGAGCGGGAAGAGGCGGGGGGAGTGAGCCATCCTTTGGTCTGGGAGGTAGGTCGGGGGCATGATCCGTTCTTACGGGTCTGTACACTAAATTTTTGTTCTGCAGTATGAAAGAAAGAAAAGTATAGGAATGTGAGGTAGAATGAAGCTTGCATTCTAGTCTAAGTATGGGGACGGGTTTTGACAATAGTAAAAAGTGCGTCCGCGGGGGAACCAGCGTCATTTTGGCGCGAGAAACGTGGCGGCCACGTTACCACCGACGACTTCTTCAGAAGGTAGAAACTTCCAACTCGGGCAATAATTGGACCCTCTTGCAGATATGAGACACAGACAGCTAAACTGCGTCAACTTTGACGTCGGTACACAGCAAATGACTTTGTCGGGAAATTGTAGAACAATTTATCAGCCACGCAGCCATTTTAGTTTTGACATGAAAAGTCAGCTAAGAATCTTTTGACAAACATTATTTGTTCCACTTTTTAGAATTCTAAAATACGCTTATAAATACAGTACTGTGCAAAGCAATACCGACGATTTTGACGAAATTCAGGGAAATCCCGCAAATAAAATATATCTTGACGGTAAATTGGTCAAATTTCCAAATTTTCATCTGTTCTGCTTTCGTTTCGCCGAATTTTTCTGAACAATGCGAAATGTTTATTGTTCAATTTTCGGCTCAAATTTTAGAACAAAGAATTATTTCAAGAACGATTTCGTTTGCACTACTAATACAAATTACCGTGTATTATTCATCAAGACAGTCACAACCTTGTACAAAATTGTATGATAACTATGAAACAGGTCATAGTTACAACAATCATGGCATCCTTACCCCATTGTTGTAAGGATCACCCAAAAGGTCCACGTAATCGGCTTCCTCTTCAGATTCCTACACAGTCAAACAAACCAAGGGTATTTAAGTGAAGTAGCCAGTCAAAGAGAACGTTGTGAAAGCACGCTGAAACAGCTCACCTGACCGCAAGGTTCAGTAAGAACATCTCCATCGGAGGTGATGGGTGTCTGAAGGGCAAAAACACAAACAAAGAAAGAAACGAGTTGACCTTTGAAATGAGTTAGTACAAACTTTAGATAATCACGATGGCTTGTGCATTAGAAAAAAAAATATAGAAAAATAATATATTCGGTTTGTTGTCAGTCAGAGGTTGCTAACGCAACTACGTTTAAGTCGTGATAATGAGGAAGAAGTCTAGACAATGTCAGAAAGCTCGATATCCAAAAATATACAGTGTCATCAGTCTTTAGTCTTCTTCGCTACTGTATTCTATTTGGCATGAGACAATTATGAATTCTGTGCTTTTATAGTGGATCATAGAAAGAAAACTAACCCTAAACGCCCTACGAGTGTTTAAGAAATATCTTCTCATTACAATAACTGTACAAAGGCTATCGCAAGGCTTATGAGAACTGACGAACTAATCACATAAAGACACTTATACAGGGTTTAGTTTCTAAGGAAACTAGAGCTGCGTCGGTGGGCCGGGTTTGTCAACTGAGTTCATAAATGGAAGTTGTAGGAAATTGACGTATCCAGCGTTACCCCTTCGTTAGGGCAAATACGAAGAGCTAACGGTGGAAACTTGTGCTGGCAAAATTTTTACGCATAACCAGTATTCATTTGTACCCCCAATGGGAGAGGAAAAAGCAGGTTTAACTACGGAGCGTTAATACACAAGCTACAATGTCAAGAAACAAACAAATTTTCCACGACCAAATATACTCTATACAGAGCAGTAATAATATTGAGAATGTCTTAGAATAACAACACAGTTCATCATTTGTGATCATTTTCTTATATTCCCCTTAGCTGTGTTTATCACTGTGTACCGAAATCGCAAGGAGAAAATACACGCTGATCACTACCGCGGCCAAAAGAATGAAAGGACAAAGGTTACAGCGTTACCTTGCGATGAACTTCAACCATCTCCTTAAGTGACTTGTAAACTCGGGCAAAACCCACAATCACAAACTTGCCAGAACGGGTCTGGTCAATCATAAAATGTTTACATCGATACTGTACTCTACAGAAAAACAACAGGAATGAAAAACAAATTAATCATGTACCACACAGCACAAACAACAGCATCCCGAAAACATGATTACCCTAGAATCAATTCAATAAAACTTTCAAAATAATTTAAAAGTAAAACTATTTTTTTCAAACACTAAAACAAAAGCTACACTTTTATATCACACTTGTAAACGTTGTATTTAATTGATCCCTGGTTCAGTTTTCTCTAACGGTACTTAAACTTAGTTCAATCTCAGGAGATAAGCAAAAATGTTCACACAAGCGACTTACGCGTGCGCAGTGCGAGTCACCTTGGTGGAGAAACAAGATCTCGGCTTGCGCTTGTGATTAATTCACAAGTGTGAACCAGGCTTTAGTGCGCGAGGAAAAACCACATGTACACTTCACATTGTGTTAGGCAGGGTAGCGTGGGAAACAAGTCTCGTATTTCCTTTGTTTGACATTCCAATGACTTCAGATTTTGGGATCAATATCAGTTTCTGGGCAACCGTGCACCTGCCCCTCCCCTAAACCAACATTGACGCTAACATTTTAACTCATTATAACTTGTTGGATTCGGGGAGGGGTAGGTGCACAGTTGCCCAGAAACTGATATTGATCCAGATTTTGATACGTCGCTTGTGGCCCACGTCTTTTCTTTCCCTTCCTTTCTGTTTTGTTAGAGCACCTCGATAATACAATCTGCGCATTATCCGATGAACAGACTACGAGCAGGCCTTCTTTTGCTACACTGTAGAGCATAGGCTTGATTACCAGCCGCTGTTCGGGAACCGGAGCCCGCGCTCCTCCCCGAACTCACGAACTCGGGGAGGAACAAAGACCGGACGCGAGAGAGCGGCGGAAATAGAACCTATGTAGAGCATGGAGCAAATATAACCAACAGACTGAAAATAGCTGCGTGAAATCCGAGAGATGGAGGTGTGAAAGAACACTGGGGTGCCGGTAATAGAGACCAGTCAAATTAGTTATCGTAACTCGAAAAAAATAATACTGAACAGAGTTGTCTAGCAACAATAAGACCCTACAAAGTAAAAACAGATCTTTCAGAGTACAAAGTAGCTTACCTATAGGACAAGGAGTAACCAAATCTACTCTCACTGACTCGGATCAAAAAACAGCCCACTGGTTTGTTTGACAGTAAGCGCTCTGATTCCCTGAGAAACCAAAAGGAATTAAGATTAAACGCCAAATGAAATTGGGGATATTAACATGGCAGATCAAGCAAATAATACAACTGCAAGATACGAGCGTTAGCTCTTCGTCAGAGAGCTCAGCTGGCGAAGGGACAAGGCCTCAAACGTCACCCTTCATACACCTTATGGTGGTATAACTTAGCACCGTTTATTCGAACCCAGCGTAAAGGATTTAAAGCCCAGACGGTTGACAAGAGTCTGCTTCTTGACTAGTCTTTAAAATCAGTATAAGGACACACGCACAAAATCTATTACAAAAGAGCAAACCAAATTCAGTATTGCGCCGTTACTGTACAACAATAGGGAACTCAGTGAGCAAAATAGGACGACGACGTTGATATTTTTGAATCCGCAACTTTTTCGCCGTATTCGAAGCGTATTCAAAATATCCACTCTGGGGAGCGTATTCAAAGAGTTGCCGTTTCATCACCGCATTCGCCAGATACGTGTGGACGGGAGACTCCGCAACGAAAAAGTTGCGGATTCAGAAATATCCAGATACATGTGGACAGGGCTTCAGGAAAAAGGAGAGGCTGCCCCCGGGGGGTGGGGGGACTGGCATATTATGATGTTATTTTTTATGCAGTAAAGTACCTCCTTGAAATGATGCCATGAAACCAAGGACTGAACATTCCGCTCTCATCTTGTACAACTCCTTTAGGTGCTTGTGTCTTTTGGAACCAGTGAACAGCACTGTTGAACAAGACAAAAGGCTGCAATAAGTAAGAAACCCAGTACAGGTCTTATATCCACGACTGCTTCAGTTGTATACATAACTGCGACCACCTTTCATTTGTTAAAATCTCTCTTCCGCTGTTCACGTACATGAAGCTTTCATACATTCACATTCAAAGTTAGAAAGATTCGATATATACATATGCTGGAATGGAAAATAGCGCTGTATAAACAGGAGCAAACAGCGAACTTGTCGTACCAAGGTCCACCTTTAATATGTCTACGTTTCGCCCAATCAGGTTTCGTCGGGTACACTCCTGGATTACAAGAGCTGCTGCTGTAAAGATTACAAATTCCGTCAAGAATAATAAAACTGAAATCTGATGGAACATGTGGCTATTTGCTGAAATGAATAGCTACTTCACAGGTCTTTTTGTTCGTGAGCATCGCGAATTTGTGGTTTCAAGAAAGGGCCACATGTTATATGAGATTTCAGTTTTACTCTTGACGAAATGTGTTATCTTTACAACAGCTCTCAACAGTGCTGATCATAGAGAGGCATACTGTAGTGCGCAGCTTTGTGCCTTGCAGCCCCATTGGCTGAACAAGAGACTTGAGTTTTATTCAAGGCATAGAATAAGATATAACTTAAATAAAACTTATACTTCATGCCCTAGCCCTTTATTAGCATTTGTATACGCAAATATTTTATATCACTTTCATCATATGTTATTTTTTATTATTTTTAACCTTACAAACTTTCTAATTTAGCTCTATTGTTTTCTTCATTTTCTTGCTGGTATCCCACTATATTTTTTGTACCAAACCGTAGTAAATTTTTTTCTTTCAACTATTTTAATCTAAGAGTGTACTGACGAAGCCTGAACGGGCGAAAAGAATACATACGAAAGCTGGACCTTCGAACGAATTGATTATATATGTATAACTGCGGTTGGAAACGAAATTATAGGATTTGACTCAAGCAATCACGGTCAGCCCAAATTTAAGCAATTAGGATAAAGTCCACAAAAGGAATACGCTGGAACGAGATTCGAACCCATAACCTTGCGAATACCGGTGCACAAACTATTGACTACTTCTCTGCATTTAAGGTATACTCGGAGTTGGGTTCAATAGCAACATTATTAACCACCTCTCTGAATTTATTGTTTTAAACCATCTCTCTGAATTTACTGTTTTAAACCATCTCTTTAAATTTATTGTTTTTCAACATCTCTTTAAATTTATCGTTTAAAGAGTTATGTCTCGTTAGACATGGTTTACTTTATTCTAATTTAGCTAAATGGAATTACGCCTGAAAATTACAAGATAACACGTTGTTTTTCGAATCGGTATTTTTCGGAAAGACTGACATACACGATCAATATACATACTTATATACAAGGATTCGATCGCAATTTCAAAATAATTCCCCAAAAATGCCCCTCTGCGCTCTGGTAATATAAACCACTCCTGTTTTGTTTGCTATGTTGTCATACACTGTTGCCCATGTTCGATGAATTACATGACAAAATGGGCGGATCTATGTATTACAAATACTTGGGATGCAAACAGATCACTGACACAATTAGCACATACGCTGCTTTTGCAGCCATTTCTCCATAACATGTCTTGGGTTTCCTCAAAATGCCCCTCCGTGCATTCATTCGTTTAATATGTGGTCGAACACTGTCGCTCGTGTTTAATAAGTTACATAGCAGAAAAGGCGGTCATGTGTAGCACAGATGCAGTGGGAGCCAATCAGATAACACAAGTGATACATACGCTGTTTTAGTAGCCATTTCTCCGTAACCAGTCTTTGTGGGATCAGGTTGAGCTACAAAGACATCTTCCTCATTATCCATATCATCAGTAAGCAGTTCATCATCAATCTAGAGTGGCAAAAAATAACGCCAAATTAACAGAAACCAAGTCGGTTTTTATAGAAAAATTCCTTACCTGACGAGTGAATTCCACGTCAAAATTTCACACGACATCGCTCAAACCGCGAAGCGATGAGGGTGCATGATATCGTTTCTTCACGAGTCTGGCAAGGACGTTTTCTTGAATTGCATATGTCAAAGAAGATCAACTCGTTGTTTTGTTCGCCTGTCAATCTGTTTCTTCCGCGCGAAAATTATGCACTAAGTGCAATTCCGCACTAAATACCCTCGCTTCGTTAGCCAATGAGGAGGCGAGTTTTCTTTGACGTATGCGATTCTATCACGAATCCTACGCTCAATTGGCTGACGTAGTCACTACCTATTCTGCGATTGATAGCAAGAAGCGAAAACGCCCCCCCCCCCCCGCCCCCGCCGGGTCAAAACAATGCACTTTGAAAGTTACAAAAAAATAATAAATACGAGTATAAAATTGAAAGTTGCATGCTTGATGGTTTGTACTAAAATAACTACACCACTCCTCCTTGCTTTGTACTGACTCGAAGAAAACTCCAACTCGAAGTGTAGTTGTTAAATATCTTACTCAAACACTTCCCACTCTGACAGAAATGTCTGTGAATGTTGACATTGTAGAAAACGGAGCTTCAGCCGAGGGCGGCGAAAGTGAAAAACGGATTTTTTTTTCCTCCGGTACTGTTAGCAGAAGGCTTGTTTCATTCTGTTTACAATTCTCTTTTCTCAAGGCCCCGTTCAGACTAGGTGCCTGTGCCCGGTTCTCGGGAACGGGCACCTAGTCTGAACAAAACTCACGTACAGTAAACAACGAGGCATGAATTGCACATGGCAACCACTAACAAGAGGTGTTAGGCACAAAGCCTTCTGCGCGAATGTGAACGTACTCGTTCCAGGAAACTAGGGTGTCTGAACAGCGTCCATTTTAGTGACCGGGAACGTTGCCGCGGAACGCGCACCAAGTCTGAACGGGGCCTAAGAAAACGTTAATTGTTGTTTTGCAGCACGAGTGGAAAAGACACTTACCAGACTTTAATTTGCACGTGCAGTTTCACTGTGTCGTTCATTAGCACCAATGTTTGGTACTGGACTGGTCGATGTCGTTGTCCTGCTTTGCTTAAGTTCCTTAATAACACTCGCACGGCTAAATTAAATCTATTTGTTAAATATTTCTGGATCTTCAGGAAAATCGTCTAAGAAATATTATCTACCTGAAGTCATAGCAAAAATCACAACAGGACAAATCATATTTGTAGACACAAAGCTCTTTCCATTTTCTCTGTTTGTGAGCGAGCTTTCCTTTCAACTGAACTGCACTGGAACTGAATTCATTGCAGTGAAACCACAAATTTACAAATATTTCCTTATCCATACGAGACGTGAAAACACCTAAGAGCCTAATGGACTTCTGTCGCTTAGCAACCCACCTCTATTTCCTCAAGCGATGAATTGCTTTTCTTGGGTGGCAGTCCAAGAGCATCCTTAGGGGGTGGGGGAAAGTACTTGTCATTGTTGCTTGCGGGAAATTCCAAGGCTATGTACTTAAGAGCTTTCTTCTTAAGAATTTCTAACAAAAGAATTATAATAACTGTAATTAAGTAATTATTAAGACGACTTTTTTCATTCTTAGGGAAAACAATTGAGTCTCATCGAGCAGTTTTTATTTCTGTCCATAACAATTCTTTGGGAATCAACTGCAGATATCAAGGGATCTGTTTCTAAAGAAACTGGTACTGTGTCGGTAGGAATAGAAACACGCAAAAAGGGACTTTACAAAACGAGTTGATAAATGGAACTTGTAACACCGTAAGAAGATGAAAGAGAAAGCTGCTGTTTCAAGCGTTAAGCCTGCATCAGCGCTATGACGAAGGGCTGACGCTCGAAACGTCAGCTTACCTTTTATCTTACGGTCGATTAGCCCCCAGTCGATTAGCCCCCACTAAGTCGATTAGCCCCCAAGTAAAAGTCGACTAGCCCCAAACGAAAATCTGCTTTCAACTTACTAGATTACTCTTCTTCTGGTTTCTCGTTGTTTTACTAATGCCTTGATTATAACTTGCGATCTAAGTTATCTACTCGTGACGCTGACATCGGCATTCTAACAAACCTGCGATGGTCCACGAACCAAACCTTTTTTGATATTGATGAAATTGTAGCCTGTTGCGATCGAGAAAAATCAGTTGATCTGATCGATTAGAACTGTACCTTGTAAATGTTCTTTACTTCATAAACATTCAGAACTAAAATCTCATTCTAAAGATCATAAACCAAGCAAAAGTCATGAAAATTTTAAACGCAAAGTAAAGATTAAAGAAGAAAGTAAATCCGGTCACCCTTAACGGACGAACGAACAAACGATCTTAAAGTTATTGACTCCAATTCCAAGCATTAGTAAAACAATGAGAAACCCGAAGAAGAGTAATCTAGTAAGTTGAAAACAGATTTTCGTTTGGGGCTGGTCGACTTTTGGTCGCTTTTACTTGGGGGCTAATCGACTTAGTGGGGGCTAATCGACCGGATGCCGTTGTCGATGACGCTGACTGACGTTTCGACAACCTGAGTAGAAGTCACCATCAGAGTCCAATGAGTTACGTTTATTCAGTTAAACCGTCAGTCAAAGTCAGCCAAAGTTCTTCTCAGACCCGTTATACCCCGGATGATCCAACTCGACAAACCACTACTGAGACTCCTGGGTTTAACCTTTTACAATTTTTTTTTCATGAGTGTAGCGCTCACCGTTTTTATTCTTCTGGTCTTGTTGCAGCATTTCATCCTGTTTGCTAAACAAACCATTTCCACATGAATTTGTAAAAGCTAGAAATGTCGAAGTCTTCTTTGCATTGGCCTTTACTTCCGCTTGCAGCCGTTTGTACTTTCGCCTCGCCAGAAATCCTAGAACCACTACAAGATTAAAGAAAATTCAAAGAGAGGGAGCTGCTACTGCCTACAATGGGTCCCTGCACACAAACGAGTGTCAGATATGTCCTAATGTAAACAGCACGTGTAGCAGCTTTCGTAAACCGCGTATTTGAATGGACCTCTATGTGTAGCTTTTCCACTGTTTTGGGGCTAGGGGCATTGTTTGTTTTATTGTTCTTTCAATGGGTATCGAACCAATAGTACAAGACCTTACGACAGCTGCTACACCGCTCACTGTAAATAAAGCAAATATTGCCAACGACGGAGATGTCACCTACTTGCCTTAAGAGGCTTGGTTTGTTTACCGAAAAAGAAAAACTAATAAAACTCACAAGCCAAGGGCCTTTTAACCTCGCTTGAAATTTGATGGGGTCGTTCTGAGTATATAACTTAAGAGAGCAGCGACAAAGATACTATTCATCACTCGCCCACCCAAATAAATTTGCTCTACATGTTAAATTCCGGCGCGCCGACCAGTGCTCCACTGCATGTGCCCCCACAAATTGCCGGTACAATGAGTTTATTAACTTGGCGTACCTTTCTGTATCACTATTACTGCTTTCTGTACATTCTTCAGTTGCTCTGCCAGTTTCTCTGTGTGCCAGTACTTCAAGAACACCTTGCTTTTGCTATTAATTAGAAAAAAAGAGCTTTCTTCTATTGGCTCCAGATTCACTGGACTGAATGGCTTTCCCCATAAAAAACATAATTGTCATTAGAAACAAAAACCAAGCAACTACATAAGCACATAAAAATTACCAACACAACAAGTTATTCCGCTTATCTTACGTTATCCTGCACAGATAAGAACACAGATCACTTTTAATTTGAGTATATGACATAAATTATATATCTAAAGTGCGCGTAAAACGTAGTTGAAGATTTGCCTTTCGCAATATTTCGCGTTTGACTCGATAACGATTAAGCCTGAAAAATAGAACAAAAGAACAGGCGTCTTTTAAACTGTTCTTTTTTTATTATTGGGAATCAGGTGGAATTCATTAAAAGCGCTGAAATTCTGCAAATAAGGTCAAACCTTCAACAATAGACCACTTCATTATGTCTAAACCTTGCTTATAAGTCATTTTTAATATAACTACCTTGTAAATACCAACTCAGCAACCTTCCCATTCTGAGCAATCTGGTGGCCACACCGTCTCGCGCTGAACACTTTTCACCTTCTATGAGGTGAATAGTGCCAAGGACTCTGGGAATTCCTTGTACAAGTGAGTTTTGGTCGAAGAAAACAAAGAATAACTGCCGTCAATTCTCGCTTTACAGCTGTTACCGAGAGATGTCAATAAGGTTCCTTCATTGGCACATACTAAAACAATTATTATCTTCAATCTCGGTGAAAAGCATCTTTAGAAATACTTAGGGACCGTTCATTTTTTACGAGGGAGGGGGGGCTAGTGGTTGGGGAGAACCTGCAAAAAAAATAATTAGGGAAAAGGGGGGGGGGGTCACGTGAAATATTTTACCAATACTTTTATCCGAAATTGTCTTCTCTTTCTTTTGATTGGGATGAGTCGTGTGAAAAAACTGTCAAGCTGAGGGGGGTCATGCAAGTTTTAAATGGTGCTTCCCGAATCACACCAGCCCCACCCCCCCCCCTCCCTCATAAAAATGAAGGGTCCCTTACCCCACTTCTTCACGGCTTGATAAATATTCTGCCACGACTAACCTCGATTTCAGAGAATAATTGTTAACTATAACTAGACTGGAAATTTATACCTTATGACTTCATTACTAACCTCTCACATGTCATGGTCGCAAAGTTACAGACCTATACTAGTTAAAAGCACAGAGGCAACACGCACCCGATCTGCCAGCCAGTGAGATGTGCCTTGTTTAATATCTTCTTACAGCTGGCCTCTGAGATCGGGAGACTTGGAGAATACAACACAAGTTTATACCTACAACAGCAAACAATAAGACAAGTGACCGGGAGCCCGTAATGGGCTCCTGAAGTGACTTAATTTCAGCTCATCGTGGTATTTAGGGGGTACTACTACTAGGGGTTGATAATCACTCTTTTCTCGCTCCCATACTAACTAGTCCAACCCTCACCCACCCTTCCCCTGTCGCAACCTGACTTAATACATCTTAACATGATCTACTGTTTTGGTTTAGTAGGAGGAGGGGAAACTTGCAGCTGATCTTGACATTTAATCTCGCCCTGGGGTTAATAACCACTGTTTTCTCGCCCCGACATAACATCGTGCTTAGATATGGTAATGATTTATATACCGCACCGTATCATACAGAACATGCTCATGGCGGTTTACAATTCTTTCTCGGGAGTGAGATCGGCTGTCAGCTTGTAAAGGCGCCTCTGGCAGCCGCTATCAATCCTACCGGCTTCTGCACTAACCTCTCCACAAAGTCACCAAACGGTACGCGGATTGCATAACCCTCTCGGCGTATACGCGTAGTCTCCAGAACACCAGTGTAGGCCAGCTGTGTTAAAAGGACAGACGTAATATAAGTAAAATGGTTGTCATGCCTGACTAAAGGTGCAGGCAATACGGGACAAACCCGGGATTATGATTGGTTACCCGAGCGATAAAGATGGAGCGATCTGGGACCCGAAAACAAAACGAGCTCAGAACTTGATTTTTGAATCAGATTATATCAAATGTGTGTGCAGCTCTTGACGTACAAACCAGTCCAACACACAAATTAACTTAAAATGACCTAGCTTGAACTTTAAAGCCAACAGAATTGAAATTCCTTTGTAAATAAATAGCTTCCCAGTACCGGGCCCCTGATCCGCTCCACATAGTTTACGCGCGTTGCCGAGGAACATAACCATGAATTTTGACGTATAATAAGTCTTTCACTGATCATGTTTAAACAACCAAAGTTATACCAAACAAGATTGCTGGATATTGCGTACCACAGAAGCTGACCAATATCTAAGCAACTTGGACTCGGGGGCAGAATGACGCTTGGTAAAGAACTCATATATACAAAACACCAGTGAAGGCTAATGCATTGGCTAATGTACATTCACAAAACATGAACAGTTCGTCATTAAATTCAGATGTAACTGAAAGACATTTATATTTTCGCCGCCCTAAAAGGACTGCATGTTGAAAAGGAATGTCAAGTTTACGGTAACACTGTAACACTATTATTTTAGAAATAGGATTTATGAGATTGTACCTGTTGTCTGACGTATTTCAGGTCTATAGTGTCTGACACCTGTTAAACAATAACCGAGTCAGTAACGTAACCAACAAAGTGTAACTAAACTGCGTATTGAATTCGCATGCCTTCCCCCTTCTCACACTGCCCTAATAAGATAGCATTGATAAAAAAACTTTATTTATACACGGTACTTCCATCCGCTTAATTCATTATTACTACTAACTCACTATCAATTTAATTACAAATCATACGAGAATAAAAAAAAATAAAATAAAAAATAATAAAAACTGATTTTCTTGGAGGACGTGTTTAAAATCTTACTTAAACTACTTACAACTTACTCAAAACTGTGGCGACTCAATTTATTCTTAAAATCTCTCAAGGAAGTCCCTTCATTGTCTTAATTCTAAGGATAACCTGTTCCACAACTGAGCTCCATTTTACGAAGAACTTTTCTTTAGATAATCAGTACGGGGTTTTGGAAGGGCTAGTGCGTTTTCAGCATTCCTCAAAAGATAAGAATTCACACTATCGCGAAAAACATAACTTGCTCTTAAGTATTCAGGCGTCATGTCATGTAAGATTTTGTACAACATAATAGATTTCTTTTCTAATCTTTGATGACAGAGTTTTCGCCACCGTAGTGCCCGGAACAAATTATTCAAATTACTATCATAACTAGCTGACATTAAAATACGGGGTGCCCGATTTTGAAGTTTTTGAAGTCTATCGGAAAGGCCTTTATTACAGTTTCCCCACATCTCACAACAATAATAAGCCACATATGAGCAATTTATGGAACTTTCGCCCTTCATATGCATTTCATGTAGATTTTTTAAGACAACAACGCCTAATCAAATTCTTAAGCACACTTTAAAGTAAAACTGGGACATAACGATATACACATCAGCTCTGGAGGCCATCATTAGTTAATGGCTCCCTTACATTCTCTATTACTGACCATGAACTCGGTTTTACTATGGCATGTTCTGAACTATCCAGGAAGTGGTGAGACCCAGTCATGGAGATATGACAAACTGAAAACGTGTTTTTACCTTTTCAGTGTTAGGTTTTATACATCTGATGAAGTGAGGATTAGCAGTGTTCATCCTCTCCATAAGAATCCCTAGAGAAGTCTGAAACATCAAGAAAAATAATAAAATCTATGTGTGTGGAGCAACAATGAACGAATTCCACGGTGAAGTAAACTCGCCATCTCGCTGGCTACTAAGGGGGAGGAGTGGGGGAATATTGATCCACAGGCAGCCCCGACGCAGAAAACGACTACTAATTTTGATTGAATAGATTGGTCAGTGGATTGTACTAAAAAATCATCTTACACGGCTTGTCCTCGGTTTCTATGTCATTTTTGATAGTAACCCAATAAAAACATTGAGCTTCCCGTCCAACTGTAAAGTGCAGCTCACCTTAAACTGCGCCCCAACTGTTGGTTTCTTAGTGTTCGGTAATCCATGACGTCCTTTGCTCAGTTTCTTTCAACAACAAAAGAAACACGACGAGTTATAAATAAAAAAGACATCACTTTATTAAAAGGCCAGTGTATATAGCACGACACTGCTAACTGTTAGTGTCTAGATCACGCCTTCTGGCACCGGCATAAGGTCTCACTGTGCCAGTTGGAGGCACTATAGACTAGAAACAAACGTTTCAAACTAAACTTAAAATTGTTAAAAATCCCAACTGGATGGGGGAAGAAATTTAGTTATTTACAAGCGTGGCAAAGGAGTTGCAACCAGCACTGGCCGAATCTCAAATCCAGCTTATGATCAGAGCGAAAATTGAACTGGGGATGTCCTGATTTCCGGTCCAGCGCCCTGACCACTCAGCCTCGCTGCCTCCCAGCGGAGCGCTTCAGCACGAAGTATTTGTCTTACTTCAGAGAATCACCTTTGTTCTTCTGACAATATTTCCTTTGCTTACTCTTCCCTGTAGAGCCAGACTTCCGGTTCGTGTGATTGTCCCTGGGAAGACAAGACACAACTTTTTGACTGCCTGATATTAACCCAGCTAACTACGCCAGAAAATCTTCTCGTCTAGGACGCGTGAAGTGAACAAATGTTGCACAAATGAGATAGCAATTGAACTGAATCCTACAACAGCTAGGGCCGATTCAATTAAACTTTTATAAGTGTAGCTATTGTTTTAGAGTTTGAAAAATATGGTTTAAATTGTAAATTACATTTAATTGTAAAATATTTATTTAATTAAGCCCTGGAGAATGGGTAAAAATGTAACGGAAATCAGAAGCGAAAGTGGTACTTAAACATTGGAGACTATACTCTTTAAATATATTTCATCGACTACGAAAAACATAATTGGATTCGGCCTTCGTAGGGTATGGGAAATTTTGCAGACATAAGAAAGTACGTTCCCTCAGTTACGGCGTAAAACACTCTTCTCAATCTGCATAATATAACTATTTATATCATACTCGAAAAGCAGTGTTTCTAAAAGTATTACCACTAAAAATGGTTGAAATCAAGTCATTGTCGCTTTTTCGTAGCAGGTCCATCACACCAGGTGGTAAAGTGTCCCGGTTTTTCTCCAAAAATCCAGTAGCATCATATTCAACCTTAAAAAAGAGGCAAGGAAACGGGTAAGTTGACTGTGTGCCGAGTAACACTACACTTGTAGTGCATAGTTTGTTAGTATATACTCTGATTGGCTCACTATCTTGGGATATTCGACATTAGTATATACTAAAACAGTGGATAGCGTTGAAGGTGCGCTCTGATTGGCTGGTCAAACTCCGACTATCCTTTGCTATTTACTTCCGAGCAACTTGCGAGTTTCTCGCTCACTCGCGTGAGTCTCGAAAGATATGGCGTCCCGGTTTGCATCCGTGACAAGAGAAAAAATCATCCAAATCAACAAAGAAGCAGTCCCTGAGTCATTTCACTCCATTTTCCAAGCCATTTTCTTTTAGTGGTGTACATTATCTCACTGTTTTAGTAAATACTAAAACAACTATTCACCTCTGTGACGGTGGCTAATGGTGGATATTTACCTCGCCGCTTCGTGGCTCGTCAAATATCCAGCACAAGCCACCTCCACTTCGGTGAATATTTGTTACGAGGTGAAAAGGGCCTGGGATTCTGGGAAATCCTCGTACAAGTGAGTTTTGGTCGAAAAAATAATGGAAGGTATCAATTCTCGCTTTGCAACTGTCTACCAGTCCGTGACTAAGGTTTTCGCTTAAAGCACTGTCATAATCACCCATGAATTTCTCCTGTCATCACTCAAAGCTTAGTTTCTTTGTCATCATTGACATTAAACGAAAACGTCAGTTAAGAACATCGTAAGAAATACTACATCACACATTACAACAATGTTCATCAACAATTTTCGTATATGGAATAAATCATATATTTACCCTGCTATTGGAAATGTTAAGGATTTGATCCTCGCTTTATCTACGCCATTTTTAGCAATTGCGATTTAGCCTAGAACAAGAAACAGACTGGAAACAGACTCAAAGTTTGCTAAGGGACGGACCATTAGAAAAGTGATGGGGGGGGGGTTGGGAATTTTCAGCTTGCACGATTTTTTTTTCGCTCACTGCTTGTGCAGGAATTTTTGTTTTCAGGTGAACCCCTCTGCACGAATTTTTTTTACTACGTGTGAAAAAGTCACAATTGGACCTTCCTTCTGCATGAATTTTTTTTTACCTTCTTCTTTGCATGATTTTTTTTTTGGCATTTTCCCTTGCATTAATTTTTTTTTGTTTTTTTCCCCACCCCCCCCCCCCCCATCACTTTTCTAATGGTCCGTCCCTAACTGTTATAAATTGCGTAAATACAGCAAGAATCAAATTGCAATTAATAATTTCAATTAAAAATTATATATAGAAATGAACGAAAAAAAAAACTCTCTTTCGGGGTCACGGAATACCACATGTAGAAAGTGGTTCCCAAATACTTGCCGAGTTTCTGTTGTTGTACTAACCTTTCCTGCGTAATGGCAAATGCCAAACTCGTTGGTTTGAGAATGTTTAGACTTAATGAGTATGTTGTTGCCCCCACAGTTCTGCCTCAGTTTCTCCACAAACGAGTGATCAGTACTCTGCCAGGTGAAAAAATGGAACTGTTTATCATTCGTGGATACAAGTGGCTGAGTAATTATCCAAACGCTTTTTACTTAATTAGACTATGAGTTCGAGTTTTTGTGTGGCTTACACGAAGTGTGTAGCCACATTATGACACGATCGGATTTATTTATCTATTTATTGATTTATTTGTACTCGAGAGTCGAGCACCTGTTATGTGGTCCAGTAAGCCACATATGTACGCACTGCGGACCTATTTTTTGAGTACAGTCCACTTAGCGCGAACCACCGACTTGAATATTTAACTCGTAGAAAACGAGAAAGCGTAGTCCAATTGTTTTAAAAGAAACCAACCTACAAACAATATTTACTGATTTTCTAACTACTTAAAGAACATTTTCTTCCAAGCGCGGGCGTTTTCGCTACTGGCTATCTCTAAACAGATTAGGTGAGTACATGAGCCAATAAAATTGCAGGATTCGTGTTGGTTTCTACTATTTAAGAATAAGATCATGAGCTCGAGATTTCTATTTAAACAATTGGAGTGTTTCTGTCGAGGAACTATCGGCTGATAGTTGCCCCACGGAAATTTGACGGTCTTAAAACAAATATTTAAGCTTCAAGGGCAAATATGCTAGTTTTAAGAACATCAAATTTGCAAGGGGCAGCTATCAGACCGATAGTTCCGAGACATTAACACTCTACTGTCTTTATTGTTCAGCACTAAATTTTCTTCTGCGTGCCAGTTGAAAAACAGTCAAAACCCACTAAATGCAGGTCTATCAAATATCTATCCATGCTCACAGCCTGAAATTTCAATAATTCGCAACGTACATTGCCTAAGAAATACGGTATAACTGTCAGAAAATCCACATTTTCATTGAAGGGTACTATGCGCTGATAGTGTGTCTCCGTGGACGAACACTATCGCGTCACGTGATCGATTTAAACCAATAAGAATCGGAGAAAATTTAGTGGTGAACTATAAGGGGTGATAGTTGATGAGGCCGAAGACCGAATCAACTATCACCTCATAGAAATCGAGAGCGAATAATCTAATTGTTGTAGTAAAAATCACAATAACCGAATCATGTGTTGGTGAATTAATAGCAAAATGCTAAATCTTCCTGCGAAACTTCGCTAAAGCGCGAATACGTCGCCATCTTCAACCAAGCGCTACACTCTAATTGGCTGATAGTGCTCACTAGCTCAACCAATCAGATTGTGGCATTCGAATTAGTTTACTAGTAGATTTTTACGAATTTTTAACATGAAGAAAGACCAAAGAGGCTGCAAACCTGAGGAAAATGGCTCTCTTCGTCAAGAAGAGCAAGAACACCAATAGGCTTGCTCAGAAACAAATCCTATAGAAAAACGCAAGGCAGTTGTTAATTTAAAATGAATAAAATGTAAATCTGCAAAATTTAGTGCACCATAAAAACGTGCTAAGCGTAAAACTAAATCAGATATGTTACTGAGCGATCGTGATGTCTGTATCGGTAATAACATTAGTGAAGGTCTTTTTGGTAGTTGATAAACCAAGCCGAAAGGTCGGGCAGTAAACTTGCAAAAAACAAGACCAAAAAACGGGGAGACCAGTATTTTTCCAGTATAGACCGAACAGATTAGTTCGATATATAGTTTCATATTACAGCTCCTCTACAAACTTAGGAGAATGCGTATCAAGCGTTCGTCAACTTTTAGACCGAAATAGAACACACTGACAAAACGTTTTAAGTCACTTTCGAAAAAACTCAGTTCAAATTGTTGAAGCGGCTAAAAATGAAAACGTAAAGAGTCTGCCAAACATAGGACCGTTTGAGCACTCTCTGGAAATCACGAGTTCGTCAACAGTTCATCTTACTGGTCCGTTCGGTTCACTCGACTGACCAATCAGAACCCTCACTTACCTCTCGGAAGTCCCGATAACTTAACGAAGCCCGAGCGCCATTTTTAAGTCAAAGTCAAAGTCAAATTGCATGTTGGTGTAGTTCTTGATGTACAAACCAGCCCAGCGTGCTAGTTAACACAGCATCGCCATGGCTCAAACTTTGACACAAACTGTAATTCCCCGTTGTAAGTGTTGTGGCTCTATTTTGTCCTTGGTTCAAATTTTATTTTCCTTTGTTTCAAACTCATTATCATACATTACCATACCAAAGAACAAAGGAAAATAAAATTTAAACCAAGGAAAAACATTGAACCGCAACATAAACATTGCGATCATAAAATAGCTGGCCGGACCCGTAAAGTTAATGGGACTTTCGAGAAACGGGCTCATGCCCTAGGGTAGCCGTATCATAAAGATAAGGGACATTTCATACCAAAACAGGTTTGTTATCGACGAAAGTTACTCCAGTCCAATCTATCCCTTCCTTCCTGTATTCCTCTTGTTCCCGCATGAAAATGTGCTGAAAGATAAATGTTTCCCTAGGTTCAGCTACGGCAACCGGCGACTCCACACGTGGAACTAGGTTGTAGAGAACTAAGGTTTTATGGTAACAAGACTCTCTGCTGTATGTGCATAAATCAAAACAACGAATAGAGAAAACTCACTCTACTGAAATATCACTGATCATTTTTCTGTGTCCTTCAACTGTAATTATTTTTGCAATCGTTTATTTATCGTCGATAACGTGGGGAGTGGTCGCCCAATCCCCCGAGCCAGGGGCTCATGTAAGAAACACTCGACCTATTATTTACATTTGTTACACTGGCATGCACTGTACTAAACAGTTTTAATTAGTAATCTAAATTGCTGGACAGTGTGCGCATATCTAGTAGATAATGGTAAACTGTTCCATATATGCCCAATGATATAAGAAAAGGAGTCGTGCCTAAAAGATTATTATAAGTCAGTAACCCTAAGCATAACAAAATTCCAAATATAACTCGGGCCTTGCATCGTAAAACTTTGGAAAGGGACTATCAAAAACGGCACTAGGATTCTTAGACTAGGATCAAGATCAATGAACCTATGCCGCCACTGAGAACCCAGCAAACACAGTACCTCAAGCTGTTCTAGTCTTTGGGCAGCTTTTTCTTAACTCATACTCTTAGCTTTTCACTCAATTAATTTCATCTTAACATAACTCAAACATAGATGGAGTGCTTGTCGGAAAGTTGTCGTTAAGGTAATGATTCAGTGAAGTTTAATCACCCATATATGCATTCAATTCCCCGATAAACTTGGACGGGTATCTACCTGGTTGAAGAAGAACTGCAGTTGCTCATTCGCCAAGTTGATGCAAGCTTGCTCGAAGCTGTTTTTCTCAAAATGCTCAAAGCCAAAAATGTCAAGAATGCCTGCAAGTTGTAAAATTGGGAAACCTAAGTGCGAACATCTTGTGATTGCCATTTAACAAAAACACATTCCGTTGCGACTTCGTTTTCCAAAGAATCACTTAAATGATGACATACCAACTTCTGTGACGGCATCGCCTGTTGCTGACGCGGGCGGGGCAAGAAGTTGATTGACTTTGTTGACAATCCAACCAAACAGCCGACCATACAGAGCTTTAGCTGTCGCATCCCGTACATCTGTGGACCAACACAACCCATCTTACTCAAAACACTGTACAACTGTAACTGCTGCAATGAAACCCTCAGAACTTTCCCAAGTGTCCGCTTAACAAAGGGTGTCCGCTTCGTAGGGGTTTGTAAAAATTGTGCAATATTCGTTAACAGTTAATATTCACCGGTTTTTCTATACTGTAATCAACGGAAGTTCTAGGTTTCGGAATCAGAGTATGTAAAAAAACGGTGTCTGTTAAATGGAGGTTTCGCTTTATTCATATAACGACATAATCCGTAATTTATAATTTTAAAAGCTTCCTTTTCTTAAGAATAAATCAAGTACGATACAACGGCGAAAAATGCAATTTAATCGGGAATCTGGGCGATGATCACCGAACTGATGAAGTTATGATACTCTATGCGTGGTCTGTCTTACTATAATCAGCTCATACGAAGCTAAAACAAGCTGATTTTCTGCCCAATTGATAAACTATCGTTATTCTGTTTTCCTTTTTCTACAAAACAATTCTCTCTATAAAGTTGCTCTTGATAGGTATTCTTCTATGATTCATACACGGCTGCGTTTAGATACTCAGTGTGCACTCAATTACCACTGATTTCAAATAGGGCGTAAATAATCACTGGCATGTATCTGTGCCTTTAACACCGAGTCTGTAAAGCATTTTTGTCCATTGTTTTCTGCCTCACGCCATAAGCTGCTTTCCTCTGCTTCTCAGATATATGCTGGCAAGTGGGCCAATAAGTGTTACTAAGCAATAGTATCGGCTTTCCTGTATGGGTCCCCATGTCTTTCTCATAATGAAAATAGGGCTTTATTTTTGATTGTTCAGAGGTTTATTTCAGATTCTAACCGATTTCACACAACGGAATAAATGTCCATGTATACTACCAGTCAGCATCTTGTTTGTATTGTCTTACTCCCCATAATGTAAATTCGAAGTAAGCCCCCTCGATGAGTCTATGTAGCTCTTGAAGCAAACTCCGTGATTAGATATTGTTAAATAAAAAAAAAGTTAACGCCAGTTCGTTTAAGGAACAAGTACAAAGGCGTTAGGTTTTTCAAAAACTGGTGCTGAAACTTCAGCAATCCTCTCAGTTATCTCGGAGTTGTACACCTTACATCTATCAGCTCGTTTGATAAACCCATTTTGTGCGCGCTTTAGAAACAGGCTAGTCTCCTGTTCATCCGTTATTAGGATCGTCACGCAACGCTTCTCCCCCACGTGACGATCCTAATAACGGCTGCGGAGTAGACTAGGAAAAGGCGTACGTTTCCCGAAACAATCGTAAACATTTCGGTCCTGAACAGCCGGTTGTCAAAATATGAAATACTGATTTTGCAAAGCTGTCCTGTAAACTGAAAATTTACGAGAAGAAAGTCTTGCCATCTTGCAAAGTTTGTGTTGTTTTATTCTCACCTATAGCTTGATGATCCTTTAGTCGTCTCTTTATTACACTGCCTCGTGTTGTGGTCGAGGTGGATGTGAAAACTTCAACAAGTAATTCTGTTTTTGTGCCCATTAGTTTCTGCCAAACAAAATAAATAAACATACGTTTATGTTGGAAGGGAAAGAAAGTTATGCAAGCTTTTCAAAACAGTAATTTCACGTAAAGCCAACTGTTTCTTTTTAATCCAATAAAATGAATTTACAATCTTTGCATAGCTGAGTATTTTTTTCTGTCTCTTTCATAGTGAAGGACCGCTGCAAGGTATTGGTGTTGCAAGTTGGTAAAGCGTTTCCACTGTACCTACCGCTGCAGTCCTTATTGAACCGTGGGCTTCTCTCACCACAGCGCCATCATTCTCATCCATGTCGAACGCAATGTTTCCAAGATTTAACACCACACCAAGAACTGTAAACATATCCTCTTGTTCCTTAATCAAAGCAATAGATAGACCAGTTTACAACTAACTACCGAATTGCTTTGAATTTGCATTGCTATGAGTGGATTGCTTAAAAATCGCGCAACAATAATTATATCAACCAATCACAAGTAAAACTGCAACCAATAGCTGCGCGGTCGCAGGCGTTTTCCCGCTCTTTTTTAAAGAAGAGATATATTTTCTCTACGTTCTGACTGGTTCACTAAGCTATACGTACCTTTTGTGACTGGTCAACGTAATTGCTTTGGTCTTGATTTTGACAACCAACTGCTCTTAAACAAACATTTAATCCCTTGTACAGCTGCCGACTCAACACTTTCTACAACATTGTATTTTGGCAGATCAAATCAGTTCAAAATGGATGTGACAATATTCTGAGCCTCGTTTCCGGTCTTGTTGGTCATGTTATATAAGCCTCGTTTTGGCGCCAATAAACACGTTGATGTTGAACCGCCATCTTACGAATCTGTCTCCTTTTTTCTCCGGCTTAATACACCGGCAAATATTGTTACAATGGATGCGTTAATAACTAAGCGTGAGGTTAAGATTGCTACGTATTAATATATATATTGGCCAAGTTCTGGTCGAGATCAATAAAAACGCAAAAAGAGAACGAGACCAATATCCAGCCATCCTGACCGATCAAGCTTGGTCAATCAAAAATTTATAATATGGCCATTTTGTTTCGTTCCGTTTCGCGGGATAACGCAAAAAAATCCCAAGCGACCAAGGTAGACCCATCTTGCCCGCTCACTCAGAACACAGGATTCGCCTCATCTTGGCAGCCGACCACAGACTAACATAGAGCAGGCCAAGTGATTTATTTTATTGTACCTCATCCAGGAATCCCACCAAATCCATTGCATTCAACAGTTCACTGAACATCATCTGATTTTTCTTCATTTTCTTTGGACTTGCTCCACTGGAAAGATAGCTGTAAAATTTAGCAACAGAGTACAGCATGAAAAAAGTGCTTGAAAAGTAGTTTAAGGGTCCATAGATAACTACTCAGTGCAAAAATACATTGCACAGTGAAGGGAATATAACACACACAATGACTGGTCATTTACCCATGGCCTACTAAAGGACAACACATGCATGACCTCAATATTATTATTGTTTTCAAGATGAAAAACAGTTTTCAAAAAGCTTTCTGAATTATTCTGAATTGGGAACTTTAAATCCTGGAAAATGCTCAGCAGGAGCTGTGTAGATGAAAGGGAAAGAAAAAAAAATAAAAAGGAAAGTGTTCTTGGATGATATGATGTTTTAGAAAACAGTCCTAAGAAAGTACGCGCGCTGATTGGTTAGAAATCGTGTTTCTATAACTCGATAGAAACACAGAACTAGCACGAGCTGTTGACGTAATGATGACGAAAGCTAACAAGTTGCTTTTCTTTTTTTCGTCGCGGTGTTTTCTAAAAGAAATAGAAAACATGTTCTTCGTGTTTCTATTGAGTTATAGAAACACTCGTGAAAGTTTGGGAGAACTCGAAAAAGCTGTGGAAACACTCGCCTGCGGCTCGTGTTCCCACAGCATTTCTCGTTCTCCCAAACTTTCACTCGTGTTTCTATAACTCGATAGAAACACGGTACATGTTTTCTATTTCTTAAATATAAAACATATAAATACAATGCTCAACACCCATGTCCAATATGCCACTCTAGATTCAAATAGAATCCATCGGAGTCCACTAAAAATGTGTTGAGTCCACTGGAGTTTCGGGAAGTGTAGTTATGAAATACCGCATCCTGGAAGTCATGACCCGAGATAAGCACACTATACAAAAAAAACCTAGATCTTTAAACCATGACTCAAGAAAAGGACACTGCAAGGGTAATTTAAGTCTCTCACAAATGGGAACGCGGTGACTGCAGTGGAATCTAGTTGTACGTATTGGACAACCCTATGATCAATACCCATAATTACAGTTATACCCCAATAACTCATATTGCCAAGGGAAATTGAAATTACTTTGAGTTATCTGGGTTTCGAGTTACAGGGGTTTAGAAGAAAGGACAAAAAAACACTTGATTTAAGGGGTTTTATACTTACAGATGTTTTATTGTAATAATTGCATTGTAATCATTCTCAAGGATGAGCTGGTCAAGATTGACAAGTAATGACAAGCAACAAATCGCACTTTTATTTGTGCTGAAAGAACTATTAATGGTCAATATGTCATAGTCTATATATAGAAGATAAATGAGATTAAATGTAATCCTCCGGGGCAAAATGTTATGGCTCATAAGTCTGCTGAAGTGAATGTTGACTTCAAGTTACCGCGGGTAAAAATACAAAGAAAAGCACCTGGAAGGAAGTAAATATCACTTTGAGTTAATTGGCAGGATTTCGAGTTACTGAGGGGTCAAGTTATTGAGGTTAAATTTACAGTAAATATATGAAGCAAACCCAAGAGAAATCACATTTAGTTCAAGGTGGCAGGGAATTCAAGTTACCAAGGGTTCAAGTTATCAGGGTGCTGCAGTAACAGTGCATATATCATGAAAATGGACAATTAAAAAATAGTTTCCATCATCATAAGAAATGCCTGTTTATAGACTGCATTGTTATATCACTTACTCACCAATACTTATCAGGACTGCCCAGACCATACTTGTTGAGCTCATCACTGGAGAGTCCAGCAAACAAGTAATAGAATATGTGAAAATTCTCTTCTCCAACACCCTGTGTCACAACACGTGATTTCTCCAACAAGTATTCCGAAATCTTAGCACCAATAACTAAAACAGTTAACATTGAAACAAGATGATATAAAAACAGAAGCATTTTTAGTATAAAAAAACATTGAATAATACTGTACTTGTCCACCACTAATTTGTCCAAACTATAACCAGCTAGATAAAAGTGTGTGGTAATGAACCAAGTGGAAAGATATCTTACCCATGCCTTGCTGGAATTTCAGTTGTATGTACTTTCCAAATCTGCTTGAGTTGTCATTCATTAGTGTCTGTGCATTACCATAAGCCTCTAATAATGGATTTACCTGAAAATAGAATATAAAAAATAAAAGTGATAAAAAGGCATAACAAGGTAATAACTTTCACTTTCTCGTGAAGCGCGACAAATCGTGTTTCAAATAGAAGCTAAAAATAAGGTTTGTTGTTAACTTTAACTAAAGCGATTTGCGAAAGACGCTGGTGTAAGTGAAGCGCTCAATTTTATTGTATGCAAATTACTGTCACTCTGTTGTTTGTGAAGAACGCTTCGCTGTAGAAAACCAAGAAAAGCAGCAATTTCAAGGCTTTTCGGTATCGAAGTACAATGTAGTCTACAGAACAAGGGGTGTTTTTTGATTTCTAGAAACACAACATCAATGAAATAACGGTAAAAAGAGTCACTCGCGCTTCACTCGCGCTTGGCAATTCATTGCTTTCAATTCCCTGTTGGGAATACTATTTCCGGATTGAATAACAAAGGAAAAGTTAATTGCGTGTCAACTGCGCGTCGTTTCACACGCGGCAAAATTCACTCGCGAGTTTCTTGCGCTTGACTCGCGCGTAAATAAAAAAATTCACTTCCGACCTACGCGCGAGTGGGTGCTTCAATACTTCTGGGCGGTACTGTAATAACTACAATATCATTATTATTCCCTGAAGATGTGTACATGTTTGCCAAGTATCTTTTATTTGACTATGTGTCATAAGTTTTTTTTTGGAAGTTAATAAGAATGGTTATCATTTGACCGTTATAATACCAAAGTATTGACTTATGCAAGACACAGACATCAGATGATGTGCACTTTGTAGACACACAAACCAACCAATCAGACCACAAGACAATACATGTTGCTAACATTGAGCAAAAGAAAATATACATTGGGCTTGTTTTCATTCCAGATTCATTCAGAAGTGGTGTAAAAAGTATCAGCCAACAAATTATTGTACCTAAGTAACATAGTAACTTTTGCAGCATTACTATCAAAATCACTGGTAGTAAATCTGCCATTAGAATTTCGAAAGTGAGACCATTAGATTCTTGGATGTGATCTGATAAAAATGATCATGTGATCTGAAAAAGTATGAAAAAACATGCTTATGAAAACAAAGGCAAACAGCAGAGAAGGACTGACAATCAAGAGCCAGTTTTTATACTAGGCTTACAGCAATGGCGAGGGTATCTAGGTTAAGGGTGCTCACTTGTGCAGTAGGCAGATTGAAAAATACAGGTGATAAAAACATGTTTTCCACTGTGTTGTGATGAGGGGCCTTCAAATGTCAGTCCATCTTCTCCGCTTGTGAGGATAGTTTCTAAAGAAACTGGTGCTGTGTTGGTGGGGTATTGAAACACAAGAAATTGGGATAATCAAACGAATTGACAAAGTAAGTTATACCAGCGTAAGGTAAAAGGGAGGTGCTGATGTTACAAACCTCAGCCCTTTGTCTGAGCGACTGACGAAACGGTCATTTGTTCCAACGAAGGGCTAACACTCAAGATGTCAGCATGACCTCCCTTTACCTTACAGTGGTATAACTTACTTTGTCAATTCGTTTGATTATCCCAATTTCTTGCGTCTTCTCTGCTGTTTGCCATTACTTTCCAAAGCATGTGCAGCATATTCACTCCCGAAATTCTAATTGCAGATTTATAAATTACCCAGATATGTCACGTGCTTCTAACAGAACCAAACTCCAGTGGACTGTGTTCAATTCGGAATGCCTGACTAATAATTATAACATAAGATTTTCCTAACCTGAAGGATCTGCTGTTGTAATTGGGATGTTCCCCTTGATAACTCCACCAGCTGACTTATTAACAGTTTTGCTGACTCTGTTTTACCAGCTCCACTTTCTCCACTAAAGTAAAGTGAAGAATTGTAGTTAATATATGGAATAATCCAAATTCTATTAATTGCATTGCAAAAGTTAAAAACAAAGTTATAAAGTCTTAAAAGTATTAACTAAGGATGGTAGCTCTTGATTGTAACTCAGAAGCATGCAAATAGGAAAATCTTGACAAGAGCTTCTTGACTTCAGATTAAAATAAATTGGGGTAGCCAACACAAGCATACTTATACAACATGATGTGTGATCAGTTAAAATGTACAGATATAGTTTGATATGCAGATCACGAGCAAATGATTGCATGTGCACAAATTGTATGCACAGTAATAACATGGTGTACTCTCTTAATTAATTCTTGACACATGTTTCCATGGCAGGCTTTGGAAATGACTAATGACAGTCACTTATCTTTTATATGAAAACTAACATAGAAAGGTGGATATACAGTGGTAGGGGCTGTCCACCAGATAAATGACAATTACTACTGGTAAAGAAAAGGTCAACTGAAACATTTTATTCAGTTAACACAGGAATTGTTCTGGCTCAATTTATTGAAAGACTGGATATTAGTTTCGACAAGCTAGAAGATATATGTCACCTTTAAGTTTAACCTCATTCACATGGTGGTGTCAACTACTATTTGAATACCTGCGACCGAGAAAACATTCTGGAGCCTACATCAGCAACTATGGATTTTTGACAAAATATATAATCCACCTGATAACGAAGCACTGATTCTTAGGGATGGTGCCACCCACACCCAACATTGTTTGATATCCTGCATCAGCAACAGCAAAGATGTGTGGAGGTAGAGAGGATTTCTGCACCATCCTATACTTTTCTGCAACCTGAATTATACAAAAAAGTTTGCAAGCACTATTTCCAAAATTGCATATCAAGCATGACTTTTAACAGTGATACTTCGCAATAATAAAAATAAAATTTGTAGTTTTGTTGATCAGTCAAATCTTATTGAAAAGTTCTGTTAAATTTATCAGGGTTGTCAAAAAGTATTTTCCATAGCATGAGAATATAAGATCTGGTAGATGGCACAGGAGGTGATTTTACTAAATTTTTTTTTTTTCTGGAAAAGCGATAAAACCTGATGACCTACAGCCAGTGCAAACATGCAAACTGCTAAATCAGTTTCTTTTATTTTCTGACTTGAACAAAAGAAAATAAAGAAGGCCAGAAAATTCAAAACAATCCAAAGTCAGTTTATTTCCACTGGCTTTTAATTTATGGAATGAGAATTACATTTTCGTCAAGGTTTCTGAAATACCTTTTTCTGCAAAATAACACCAAAATTCCATCACTGCTCCCCTCATGTCTAATAAATGCATTACTACAGGCAAGATACTTCTCTGCTACAAGTATACTAGTATTTAGTGTCAAAAATATTTTAAGCCTTGGTCTGTCAGTATAATTCAGGGAGCAATTGCAGAAATACCCGACCACTTTATTTGCATGTGTTGGAGGCTTTTGAACAAGTACAAGGCATATTACAATGGACTCTATTGTAAAATTTCTCTGAAACCATCATGTAGAGTTATGCAAATATAGAAGTGAGTGCGAACTGATAGTGTCTAAGACACACACTAGTATCTGGGAGACACTCCAGCCCATATAACTGTAAATCGAGCAAGAATTTTATAGATTATTTTTCGGTCATCCTTACAGCTTTCTGTAGCTTGGTTTCAAAGTTGTAACCGAATTGCCGTTGCAAACTCATGTGCAACTTCACGGGTTTGAGAACAGGTGAAAACTTAAGGATCTCATTTCGTCATGTCATACTCACATTCTTATGGTAAATGTTCAAACTCTTGAAGGGATTAAGAGCAATAAGAATATCACCAACATAAGTCTGAAATCAAAAACAATATTCATATGACACCAAGAACTTGTATGTGTGCAAACGCATGACTGAAATGCAGCTGACAAAAAAACGCATTCTACAGCAACGAGAACTTACATAGATTATGTCTTGCTTGTACCTAGCGTGTAGCTCTTCAAGAATAACTTCTTCGTTGAGCTCGGACAAAGTTGCTAGATCGTCTACGCAGCCCAGTTTACTTGTTTTCAACATTGTTTTTTGCAAACAAAATTTTGACACGCGGAACGAGAAATCGTGTACAGAATAAATTCAACTGTCCAGGGGTTCTGCCTAATTTCCGACCAGCTGATGTTAATGCGGGAGCGATGGGTGTTTGTCTTTCCAAACATAATATCGGCACTTGATTGAGAAGTGTTAATGAATAAATAGCATCACACAGTTCCATCCCATTGAGTAATAATTGCATGTACTTCGTTCAACATATCAATGAATATGTATAAAACTCGGTGCAATACTGAAATGCGGTAGACTTCGTATAAATTTCCCGGAATGTTCCCACGTAGGTCACCCATCCACCCCTAGCCCCTCGCTATTTTTTCATCCCGGCGGGACTCCCACAAAACAAAATGACGGGGTGCTCGTTGTACCTTTTGGGGGTCTAAATTTGTGCATTGGTACCTCTTAAGTTGCAAAATCCAAAACGACCGCTGAAGGAGGAACTATTTTCCACTCGATTTATTTTTATTTCGTATTTAGCTCTAACAGGGGACTACCATACTAACAGGGGACACTGTAAAGTACAAATGAAATCAAATCATATTAAATTAAATCAAATCAAATCAAATCAAATGTTGATCATTCTGGAGAAGGGAAAACCAGAGTACCCGGAAAAAACCCTCTTGGAGCAGAGTAGAAAACCAACAAACTCAGCCTACATAGGACACCGGGGCCAAGAATCAAACCTGGACCACATTGGTGGAAGGCGAGTGATCTCACCACTGCGCCAACCCTGCTCCCTAGAGACAGCTTATTATTGGTCACCACTCTTGTATTCCCATCTCCTGTATTTATTACTATGTATTTGATTACACTGGGAGAAATTGAATGCTGGTCAATATAGAGACTTAAAGAGTTTATTGCCTATATTGGGCAGTATCAAACATCAAAAACATTATCAAGATAGTACTTTTATTACACACAGAAACCATCATCTTATAAGCAACAAATAAATCACTAAATACATCATCACACAATTAATCTGCTTAGGAGCTTTTGCAGTGTACAAGTATACCTCCAGCTTGATACAGACTAAATTTTCCAAATATGCTACATTAAGAAAATGAACAAAGTGTCTGAAATTGAACAGATGTAATATATACAAGATTGCTATTCAAAACTTCAATAAGTTTCTTGACAAATATGATTTACAGTGTACACAAGATCTGGCTGCAAGCGGTTCAGTACTTGTAACTATCGGTAATCTTACAAGTTCCCTGATTCAATTACCCCATTAAAAATTGCTAGTTCACAGATTACCTACTGAACAATCTTGGAGCCCAACATCCTGATTTATAATATTGAACATTACTTCATGACTAAGGTAGGAAGGAACTCATGTTGTATTTATCCCATGTGAGACAATCCAATGAATTATTACAGCTGTACAGTAAACATGAGCGACGAATGGCAAAACTAAAGGTAAAAACTCTACCGTACATTCATGTAATTTCTAACAAAATATTCACAAGTTGTGACTGGAGTTTACTTACTGCTGTATTGTAAGTATCAGTAACTGAACAAGTACAAAAATAACTACTACTTTTGACAAAGCAAAGAAAAATAAATTAAACCTTTCCACTCTCAAAATGAATGGACAATTTCAAATGGAACTTCCCAAGGTTATTAAAATTGTTTGGACTATTATGATCATCATAAAATTGCAGTGAAAACATACAACAATATTCATAAATTATGAAGGTAAATAATGATTCAATGAAGGGGCCAGCATTGACCTGTCTCATCATGCAAGTGCTCCTTCCAAGATGGGAAAGCAAACATTACTAAGCTTGGTAATTTGGTACCATTTTTGTACTTCTAATAAGTAGAGTAGTTCTAAATGGTTTGCACCACAGAGTTTGTAAACTGGAATGAGTGTGAACATAAATGAAAAGTAAAATGCTTTCATTAAACAGGCCAATGGTAGCTCCTACAGTGAACTATGATTCAAACTAATCACTAGAAATTCTAACGGTACTTAAAGTAACTAGCCAATTGTTCATTTGAAAAACAGTGGTTAATTTGTTATCAGTTCATGTTGTATGAATTGTTTCAACCTTTCAAGGTACTGGCCATAGAGTTCAACATCATTATGGCCAGCTCCTTCAACCCAAAGAGGTTCCACTGTACGTGGACATCTTTCATAGATTGCCAATCCATGTGAAAAATCTATCACCTCATCCTCCGTTCCATGGATAACCAGCACTGGAGAAACAATTTTGGACACTTTTTCAATGCTGCAAAGAAGAGCAGAAAATGGGAATTTCCCTGTGTTATTAACAATCTTATTGGTACCATGTCTGCCACAAAAGATCTGCAGAATTTCTAATGCATGGTTTATTGGGGAATGATTAGAAATTGATACTCATTGTGAACACATGAATGGACTTCTAAATAATATATCGGACTTATTAGAATATGCTGCAACAGGTATTAAAATTAGAGTGCATTATAAAACAAACTATGCCAGCTTAAACGACACCACATTCAAAATTATCAACATTTGAAATTATTTTCCTTAGCATTGATGAAATTTAGCAACTCACTCAGAGCAATATTTAGTGAGTATTAAGAGGGTCCTGAAGGCATAAAATGAGAACTGGGATTTTCCATTGTCTTTTAAGTTCTGTCAGTTTTTGAGCTTGGCGGTTTGTTGTCGGGAGAATGGCATGCGCTTGTTTGCATGTGGAATCGTAATGGTGTTCAATTCAAGGTATGTCTTATGCCTTGCCCTTGGCCAGAAAAGGGAGGAAATGGATTACAAAGATTAGCTCAAAAACCTAAAAAAGAAAAGGAGACTCTTCGCTAATCTCTCTTGTAGAATGTTTTAAAACTGTTTTTGGACTAAATACCTTGATTTTCAGTGATTTCTTTGAACTAAGTAAAAGCAACTGCACTTGGGCCAATTATCCTTTCAAACAGAATGTAAAAGCGCTAGTTGTAATTCTTACAAATATTCATTTTTGTACGCATTATTCAAGAATGGAATAACCTACCACAGCAGGTGGTACAGGCTGGATCTCTTAAACTTTCTAAAGTAAGAGTAAAATGTTTTCTTAAAATGTAAATTTGTAAATTCTTAAAAGTTTTTCATCATTTTTAGATGAAAACAAGTAAAGTGGCCCTGTATATTCTCAATATTGACACCACATGCTTCTCTTTGTGATATATTCATATTGATACTTTTTCCTTCATTTTTTCCCTTAGGTAACATTATAGGGTTCACCCTCATGTTTCCTTTTCAAACTGTATTCTAGGTTCCTTTTCCTAGAACCTGAATAAACTTGTATGTCACATTGTGTTATGCACATGTATTTATAATAATTCATTATGGACCATTATGCTCATCAACCACTGAAAATGGAATTTCAGATTTGGTAACTGGGATTTTCACCAAAATTAGGCTGGGAACTAGGATCTGGACTAAAGTTATGCTGGCAGCTGGAATGTGGTACCCTCCACCCCCCCCCCTCCCACTCCACCCACCTTCAGGACCCTCCAATAATTTAGCTTATTTTCTAAAAAAATGGCCACATGTTGTTGACCAGATTTTAATGACCACTGCAATCATTGGTGCCATTAAGGGTCATGCACCAAGCAAATTGACCAACCGTAAAGAAAACTTTACCCGGCTATCATCAACATCACAAACAAAAGAACAAAACATAGGTTTTCATCAAGTGTAACATTGAATATCAAAGAGGAAGTAGGAAAAAAATTTAGGTACAGAAAAAAGCTGTTTTTATGTAAGACAACACTGAACACTATCAGTCTTGACCACTGCTTCAGTTCTTTGAAAATCTAAAACAGCCTTCAGTAACACAACAGCAAAATGTTAAAATGCAGTGACTGCTATATATGCTAAAAATTCTAATTAATGTTTATCACTATGGGGAGAGGGGAGGAGGCAGGACAGTGAAATGCTGCTAGGTAGCAAAACTGTAAATTTAACATGGAATCAAAGCAAATGCCCTCGACAAAAATGCTTTGAAATTATAGCTCAAAATAATGGTGTTCAAATCAATATTATTTGCTCAAATGTGGCTGAGCAATGGTGAGATATTTCGGCCAAATCTAATCACCATCACTGACAATATCTGATCCAATCCGCGGTAAGATTTCTACACAGGTTCCTACTTCATTATGCATTCGGTAACTATACTATTTCGTTCTTCAAACACAAGAAATATTTGCACATGTATTACACCAGACAAGATAGTTTCAGCATGCATAATGAGTAGGGACCTGTGCGGAAATCATTCCCAATCCGCCGCTGCAAACAAATTAAAGTACTCATGTTTGATGACCCTTCCTAAAATCTAATTATCATTTCCCTATGCGTGCATCAAAGAAAAGACAGGGGTGATCAAGAATCGACTTTTCGGGCCGCTTCTAAGACCCGTCAAACGTAGAATACAGCATATAGTCTTCAATGAAAATTGTTCTTTTCATCATGTCACCAATCTCGCCAGGAAAAACCTAGGTCGAAGCTTTCATCAAAACCTTGTAAGATACTGTATACTTTACTTCCGAATCCGAAGGTAAAGCAACATCAAAGGGACTCTCAAGAAAACCGTCTGTTCTTTTGGCGCGGTTATTACCACTGAATATTGTTTATCAATGACATTTTTATATGTGCAGTGTACTTAGAAACGTGAATAAAAATTGGACTATGTAAAGAGGGGGTGTTGGCCGTATACGAAATATCTAGAGTTTTAAATATTTACCATAAATTTCTCAATTCTGTAATGTGCAGTTAAAAATATACGTTCTATTTTTCTTTGGTTCACCTCATTCAGACAAGGAGTTGAATGCAATTCCTATTTCGTCAGGTTTAGTTTCAACGCGCATGAAAACAAAATTTATTCACGATCAAAGGAACACATAAAACATCACTTCAAACATGGCGTTCTGTTGCTTGCTTTTATTCAAATTCATCTTAACGGCCTTGTTAGAAATTGAACGCTTTCCACTTTAGGTACTTACTTAAATGGCTTTTTACGTGTCCGACTAGACCTAAGGGGAAAGCGTAGAATTCCTCGAGGAATCGAAATTCATGAAGATTGCGTACTGTTATTGACACAAGTCTCATCAAAACACAATTTTAAGCTTTTTTCACTTACCTTGGAAAAGCGTCAAAACACCACGTCCTTTTTGTTTCAGGAAAAGCCACCCTCATTCCAGATGTAAGCGGTGAATGCAAAATAACTCCAGCACATTCAAACCTTGAAGCCAAATCTACAGTTGGAACGGTGCCTATACTTTGACCGTAGAGGATTATGTTTTCCGGACTGATTCCATAACGTGTACGTAATGCTTGCCAGGCGGCGTCAATGTCGGCATAAAGGTTCGTCTCTGAAGGTCTTCCTTGGCTGACGCCATAACCAGAATAGTCAAAAGAAAATATATTGCAGTTAATCCGTGTTCCCAGCCCGACGTAAAAGCTTGACATTTGGCCGAGATCAACAGCATTTCCATGGCTAAAGAGAAGTGTGAACCGAGCGTTGGGAGCACAGCGCACATACATACAACCGATTTGATTGCCTTTACTTGTTTTCGTCGTGAAAACTTCAATGCTATCTAGCTCTTTCTGTGCATACTGCCATTCTGCTTTCTCCGTTAGATGAAGTCCAAAGCTACCATCCCCCAAATCTTGAAATGAGTATGTTGGTTCGGGAGGTAAAAATGCTAACTTCGCTGCGATCCTGCCTGGACATGGAGGGCAACAAAACAAACAACATATCTCAGAAAACGAAAGACCGTTCATCTTAAGATCTTTTGAAACTTTTTGAATCCTTAGATCAGTTGTAGAAATAAGAAAAACGTAGTAACTTTTGGCCTAGAATAGACTGTAATGCCATTACTATCTCTCTAACGACTTTAGAGATTCGAGCTAGGTCCCTGTCCTCAGCGGCCAAAATAATGGCGTCACAAAAGTCACCTGTCCAGTTAAAGGCATGACGTCATAACAGTTTGCCTGACGGGATTATAGCAATTTCTAACTGATGATGATTATACACTACACAGCTGATATAACTTCCAGCAGATGTAGTTCTCCTCTAAGACTGTGGTAATACACTTTTAGAAAAAAAAAGAACTTAGTTTACCAAATCATTAAATGGTGCCTTTTTTATTAGTCAATTGTGCTTTGTTCTTATTTTTGTGTGTATGACAGTGCGTAGTGTATGGAGGTATTATTGTTGTTGTTGTTGCCTTTCTCGCAATCTTATATTATTTGCTCCTGTGACTTGGAATACCCTTGGCTATTCAATGTTTTGGCTTCTCGTTTCGCAGTACCGACTAACAAATTCTACACTGATTCTAGCCATCGGCGAACGTGGTTAATACTGAAATAACTATCCTTTTTCGGAACAGTGGATAGCGGTAGATATATGTTCACAGAAACTCATGATATTCATCATTGTTATATACCTAGACTTTCACTCAACAAAACGAGCACTGTGATTGGTTGATTCTTAGCCACGTGCCTCCGATCAAATTTAAAGTTGTTGCCCGCGCGCCAATTGTGCCGTCTTTCGGTTTGGTTGTTCTTGCTATATTTTGTTTAAGTCGAAATATATAACAAAGCACTTAATGTATGGTCCCTCAGGAAACTAGTTAGTCTTGTTTTCCCTCGAGTTCTGATGTTTCCCTCGACTTCGTCTCGGGAAACATCAGGACTCTCGGGAAAACAAAACTAACTGTTTCCCTCGGGACCATACATTAAGTGTATACTATATACCTCCACTTTGAGTGATCATTGTAAAATTTATTTATGGCGCAAAAATCTACTGGGAAGCCAAAAGAACTGCATTTTTAAAATAGGAGAGGAAATCACGGTGAATAGTTGGAAAATCATCCAACATTTCTAAGCCTCTACAGATCAAACTGAAATACAATTTATTTAGCACTAGTGATTCCAAGCTTGAGACATCAGCTAACCTGCTGGTTGCAGTCCTCGTTTGGTCACCACGCTGACACTTGGTTTAATGTTTGGTCCCCCAGAAAATACGTAATATCCTGAAAATGTGATCAGAGTTCAGTCACAATTTGTTACGCAGAGTGAAATCAGCCAAATAGTTTTGACCGAAGCTGAAAAACAAACTGTCCAGTTTTGCGCCCACCATAGGCAGTAAATATTTACAACACTATGCAACTATGGCAGTTTGTCTATCACTCCTCGACGCACCAGTCCAGTACAAGAGATGTTTAACTATCAAACCCGAGCCAGAACAGGGTCATAGCCAGAAAAAAATATGAGTAAGGCAATGTCTATGGTCAAATTCTCATACTAAATGTTTAATAAGTTTACGATGACTGCATTTAAACACAAACCTGAGGTCACGCTTTATTTGACAATGAATTGAGACCAAAAGGAGCAGTGTGATTGTACGGTTAATTAGTAATATTCTGCGGGTCTCATCGCTAAAGAGCCGATTCCAAGGCTTTCCACAATAACTACCTTAGTACAACCTTGGAGCGAAGCCAGCATGCTGCAGCCGAGTCGCTATGGAAACGAAAAAGTGCCGACTAAGTTGGCTTATTCTTGCTGTTAGCTACAATTGAGGTTCTGTCCTCGTATACCGGTACACGAGGGAATAACTATTGTACTTTCTTTGTTTAGGAATCATTGTTTAGCTCTAATGTATTGTTTGGTCTTTTGTATCGGCTCTTGTGTACACGAGGACACAACCACAATTGTAGTTTAGTCACGTACAGAGAATGCCGCTCGAGCGTGCAGCACGTATCTCACTGAATGGGCATCAGAAATACGAGAGAAAAATGATAGACCGATAATACCTGGCCGAAGACGATCAAGTGCGAACTGAAAGAGATGCGACTCTTTTTATGTTCTTTTAAACATAAATTCCTGCTTCTACGTGGCTTACTATCATGATCGATCACGTGCAACCTCGTGGCTCAGTGGTAGAGTCCAGGACCAGGTTGTTCTAAGCAGAGTTAAGGTAACCCAGGGTTAGTGCGAAATTCAAATGCAGATATGAGAACTTAAGAGCGGCTGTCTGTAAATATCGAGAATTCGCCGTCAAAACTGAAATTTCGAATACCTTCATATTTGGTCAGAAAAACCCCTTTGGTAAAACATTTATGAAAATTATAATCAAAGTTTCCAAAGAGTTAGTAGTGTAAATAAGCGGGGCCTAGGACATGTTGAAATTTTTGAATTATGTTGATTTGCGGATCCGCAAAAAGTTTTCGCAGGGGAGGTCTGGGACATGTTGAAATTTTTGAAAAATGTGATTTTTTTATCCGCAAAGTATCCGCAAAGTATTCGCAGGGGAGGAAGCCCGAAAATACAAAACAGAGATTTTATCAGGTCGTTACCAAGCCGATGCCAAGCCGATGCCAAGCCGATGCCAAGCCGATGCCAAGCCGATGCCAAGCCGATGCCAAACCGATGCCAAGCCGATGCCAAACCGATGCCAAGCTGATGCCAAGCCGATGCCAAGCCGATGCCAAACCGATGCCAAGCTGATGCCAAGCCGATGCCAAGCCGATGCCAAACCTTATACTGCACCCCCACCCCTGTATAAGTATCCGTAAAATAAAAAAAATTTGATTTTAATATTAGTTTAAAGAATAACTTACGAAAGTATAAATGGAAGAGTTACAAAAGAAAAAAGTTGTAGAATTGAAATTTGTACAACTGAAAAATATTGCAAAAGAGTTGAAAATTAAAGGACGATCTAGAATGCGAAAAGAAGATTTTATTAATGTGTTAAAAAAATTTCCGGATGAGGAGATTATTAAATTAATACCAAAAGATACTATCAATAACTATGATTATATTTGTATTCATGGAAAGTATAAATATGTCTGTAGAGAGTGTGGAGGAACACAAATATGTGAACACAATAAAATTAAGTCATACTGTAAAGAATGTAAAGGCTCTCAAATATGTAAACACAAATTACAAAAGTATATATGTAAAGAGTGTAAAGGAAAAGGAATATGTGAACATAATAAACAAAAGAGACAGTGTAAAGAATGTTGTTTAATATAAAAATGATTTTTAATGTTATTTAAAGATATAAAATAAAATATAAAAGATGGAAGATAAATTTTTATTAAAATACGGCCAACTTTCTTTAAAGTTTTTAAATGAAAAAGGTTTTTTAATTCATGAATTTATTGAATCTATAAATGAAGATTTGTTAAAAAAGATATCAAAATATCGCGAATTTATTGTTGAAGAAAATAGAAATTATTTTTATTGTTCTATTTTTTTTATAAAAAATGATGAAATTTATGGAGGTAGAATTATTTTAGATCTTAAAAAAGGTTTGGAGTTTTATGAAAATTATTTTAATGACATATTAATTTATGGTCCTTATGAAAATTTTTATGATTATTTTTTTTGTTTTGAAGAAGATCATGGATTAGAAATAGATTATATTATTTTTGATTCAATAGCTGTTGTAATAAGCATAGATAGTTATAAGTTAGAACATAAAAATAAATTCTACAAAGACTTACATGAGGATTTAATGGTTGTAGCATGGCATCCAAAAAGAGTTGTGGATTGGTGTTATGATATTGAGGAGCAAGAAATTTTTAATTCTTTACCGGATGAATAATCTTATATTTCTGTTACTACTAATTATGTTATATAACCCAAAATGGTTACATAACAAAAATTACCTAAATCTTAAACTAAAAGTTATGGGAGAACCCTTCAGATCAAGTTTTTTCCATTCAACATCTAAGATGCTTAAATCAAAGTGATTTATTACACTATCATATTTTCGAACTGGAATTGTTGGATAATCCTTTGAGGGAATGTTTGCAAGTAGGTTTGATGGTGAGAGTTTCACAAGTTCACCATATTTGGTTTTATTCATATATGAAGACTTATTATCCACTATACTACACATAAGTCTCAACGGTTCCTTAATCTGTATATTTATGGGGTATAATTTACCTGGATTTATAACTTCGGGTATACCTAAACCAACCGCTAACCCTCTCGTAAGTTTAATGTCAAAGTTCTTATTTGAATATAGATAGTCAACAGTATCAGTCTCAATTATTGTTATCTTTGCCTTATCAGTATCATTAAGAAAGATAGACTGAATATCACGCAACGAATATGTGCCGGGTTGTATTATTATTAGAGGTTGATTCTTATCATTAAACAATATCTGTTGATCCTTGAAATTAATCAATCTTTTGGTTTTTATATTACAATCTAAGAGTTGTATCTCCCGAAGATTTTTCAGCGGGGGATCTAAATAAATCCTTGTTTCAGACTCATACATGGTAATGCTTAACATTTTTGTTTGATTACATCATATTCATCTTTAAATTTCCATTGACGTAATCACATTCCTGAGCGACGTTAGAAACCGACCTTTTTGAAGTAAACATAAAATCTACTTTTCGATTTCAAATCCACTTTACATTTTGCTTGTTGCTATGTCGTAAAAGTATGCAATCTATTGTTCTACACGTGAACACTAATCCAAAAACAATGATAATCACGTGAAATAGTCATGAACTACCGAAATAGATACCACGCAAATACACTAGAGACAATTATAAATGCTAATATATTATCTTCATGTTGCGTAGTCACGTCCGACTTTACGCGCGGCGGGAATGAGTCTTTGACCGACTTTTCATTTTGCGTTGGAGGGATTTTTGGTTTCGGATTTGTCTCAACTATTGAATGAGGTAACTTTAACTTTGAAGATCCCATGTTATGACTTATTCCAACCGGTTTTGATTCCACGTTTAGCGAATTATTTACTCCAAATTTCATATCATTAGTCGCTTTCATAAGTTTGTTATTATATCCAACAACGCTTTCAGTGTTGATTATCATATTACTTGGCATCAACCACAAACCTGGAGCAATAGCTAAATCAAGCCGTAATTTCGCTTCTTGTACAGCTAATTGATATCTTTGGATAGAGCTAGAAATGTCATTCTCAATCACACTACTTTCAAATAAAGCTAAGAATTCTTGTTGTGTCTCGATTGCTCCTCCACCATTACCATAAATAGAGTTTCTAGTATTAACTTGTGCACCTAATATACAATAAACAAAAGCCTCAGCGGATCTATTCAATCTACCGAGTCCAGCTTTAGTGAGTCCATGTCCACTTGTTGGAATAAACCATGCATATCTGTAATCACCAAAGACATCATTACGAATAAATGAAATTAATTTAACGTGATTATAGTCTGCGTCCTTTTTAAAAAATTTTTGTAATCCTTTAGCAACAGTTTTTTCTCTCTCAGTTAGGTCATCTGAAAATTTATTATCACCACCAGGATATTGGCTTTCTTTGGGTGAACTTTCATCGTATTTATAAAATATATCTCCCAATCCATTGTTTGTTCCAATTTTAAACCTAAAATCTTCTGTATTACTAATCCCAAATTCTGCACACAAACGTTGATATGCTGCTTTACTATATGGATTATTGTTTATTACAAATGGCTGCTCATCGGGTAGAGGAAGGCTTAATTCATATAATATTCGCCTTATTGTGAAATATATATGAAACTTAATGAAGCTATTCACTACTTTGGGATAATTTAGACTTTCAAAAGGACTAATCCCACAACCAGATGTTGCGCACCAAACTGCAAAGTTAAGTTGTTGCGGCCAGTAATTGAAATCTTGTGAGTTCAACCATTTCTTGCTTTGTTTTCCAGATTTGAAAGTTACAATTTGATTTGTAAATATGTTTCTCATTGGAGCTGTGAATTTTTTTGTATTTGAAACATATATATCTAGTGAGGTTAGCATTTTTGTTATGTCACTTGTAAAGTCATCAAAGTTAATAGCCGGTATAGGATAACTTTGGTTAGTCATGGTTAAACTCTTTGGGAATGAACTCAAGTTATTCGATTCACTCAGTCCTAAATCTTGCCATAATAATGTTTTCAAATTATTAGAAAGATCATCAGTCCAGGTTTTTCCAGTAGGATCATCATTAGACATGACAGTCATCTCATTATATTTCCACTTAATATATCCTCCATATGAATCATTCACAAATGTAAATTTATCAAGACTTGCTTTTGGGTATCTATTTTTGAAATTCTCGAATAACATCTTATTCTTTGTGTTTCAGATAATCTGGTCTTTAGATCTAGAATAAGATGTAAATTATTATCAATTAATTTCTTTTCTAATGCCTGCAAAACAATTACACCCCACATCAGTTTTTTCATATGAAATTTTTAATGTGTGGGACCGGTTAACTCTTTTAATAGATCTGCACGAACTTCTCTTCTTATCTGCGACATGTTTAAGTTTTTTTCTGTATCTCTCCTAAATTTTTGTCTGATTTCTAGTTTTAGTTTTTGAAACTTTTCCAACTCTGCTAAAATTATAGAAAATTCTTGATCGGATATAACATTATCTTTCAATGCCTTTGAAACCAAGTCGTTAATGGTGTTTAATTTTGATTTCGCTATAGAAACAGTCTGTTCGTGTTTACTAACTTTATTTGAAAGTCTTTTTGATGCTGCACCAAATCCAACAGATACTCCGCCACAAATTCCGCCTACAACACCCAACGGAACACCAATAATAGCTCCAAAACCTGTAAGAGAAGTTCCAAGTCCACTTGCAGATAGAATAACAGAAAGCACGCCACTACAAACACTAATTTTTGTAAATATTCCTCTTGCTCTATTGTATTTTTTCCTCACATCTTCATAATGTTTAATTTCTTTCTCAAGATTTTGTAGTACTTCACTTGATTTTTGTAGTCTGAAATTGATTGGATCTGAATTATTAGGTAATCCAGGATAAATTCTATTGTAGTCACCCATATTGTATTTTTACTACTCAACATGATATCTTTAAATTTGTTACTTTCTCCTCTTTTTTATACTTTCAACAAAATACAAAACCACAGCCATTATCAAAAGCCAAGCATTTTCACCTAAAAATCCAATAACCTGCCCAGCTGTTTTAAATAGAAAGCTCACAATAGCACCAACCATTCCTGGTAATATTTCACCTAGTTTCTTACCAAGAGCTTTCAACCCATTACCAACACCCCTTCCTAAAGCAGATAAACCCCCTGAAAGTTTAGAAACTATAACCCCAATAATAACGCCCACAGCACTTAGAACAGCAAAAACTGTAAAACCATACTTTTTAAAGATATACTTTAATCGCTCTCGCAATGGTAAATTTTTAATTATTTCGTCTTTTCTAGCTTGAATTTCTGATATTTGTTCATCGCTTGAAATTATTTTATTTCTAATTTTCTCTCTTAATTTATCAATCTCAGATCTTAATCGTTCATTACTTTGTTTTAATTTTGATTCATTTAATTTATCCTTCTTATATTTATCTATTTCCTCTTTGTATAATTTTATTTCATCCAAAAGCTTCTCACCTTGTATTTTTAATTCTATATTCTGTTTAACAGTTTGATCGAAAAGACTTTTATTTTCAGATTTTTCTACCTGCTGTCTCTCAATGAATTCACGAAGTTCTTTTTCTTTTTCAATATATCGATCTATCTCCTGTGGATGTGTATTTATTTCTACCATCAACCCCTCTGCGATATTATTTAATTCCTTATTTTTTTCTTTTAATTGTGATATGGTATCATTATATTTATTCAACATGCTTTCATAATCAGCACCTAGAGCCTTTCTCATTGTTTTTGGCAAATCTTCAAGCTTAAGAACCCCATCTTTATCAACTATTATATGTTTTACTGCTCTTGGATTATTGCTAAATTTTCCTGATATACTTCCATCTTCCTCAAATTCAACATTAAATGTTGCATCGTCTGGATTGAAGTCTGGCAAATAACGTTTAAGTTGTTGTCTTGCTTCTCTCATTCTATCATATTCCTCATCTCTTTCTATAATATTTGTTGGTTTTTTCTCTTCATTTTTTATTTCCCATTGAAGCCGTTTTCTTTCTGCCATATATTCTGAATAACCAAGATATCCCTGATCAACAGATGTAGATGTATTTGGACTTTGGTAAAATGTGTCATCACCATCATCATCATCATCATCATTATCATCATCATCTCCTTTTGGTAAATCCTCTAATGGTAAATATCCTCCTTCTGCCATATTTAGATTTTTTACTCATCAGTAAGAAATCTTTAAACTAATCATATACGTTAACCTAAATTAATTTACTAGCCATATAACCCAATGCTAACATACCACCACCCACATATAACATTTCTCCAGTCTTTTGATTATCGCTTGGTTTATAATAATCTGAGAATTTTGGCTCATGCAATTGGTTATATAATGCAAATTGTTCATTTGTTTTTGAAATATTTTTTGATGCTTGATATTTTTCATCTTTTTTCTTTATTTTCCAATCCATTAGTTTTTGTCTTTTTTCCTGATATTCTGCATAATCTCTTTGATATTTTTCCATTGCTTTATCGTGTCTTATTTTTTCTGTATCAGTTTTATTTCCTGATAAATATTTTGCGAGATATGAACCGCCAACAAATGCTGTTGCATTTAATACAGCTCCTCCAATCATAAATGCTATTGTTGCCATTTTATTTTGGTAAAATCTTTTGATCCTCTAAATAGGTTTTTAGATACATACTTCCGGATAATACAACTACCCATTTTGCATAATTTGTAATACTTGAGGATGGATCGTTCAAAAATGATTCTTTCATCATCTTTTTAGCCACATATCCAACACCAGCCCCTAATCCGATAAGGACTGCAGAATCAGTTACAGTTTTCACAAGTTTGTTTTCGTTTGACATGATTTTTTACTACATCAGTAAGAAACTTTTAAATGGCTTTATGTAGTAAAAAATAATTTATAATTACATCATTCCAATTTTTGGTCGATCTAGCGTTTGTGGTTGAGAGGGAATATTTGATGGCGGCGGTATTTGAGGAACTTGAGATAAATCAGGTATTCTATTTTTATAATATCTCATAAACATATCAAATGCTGTAAAGCCTATTCCAACAATGGATAATACGGTTGTAAAAGATAGTTCCGGTAGCCAAGCTTTCGATTCGTTATCTGTCTTTTCTATATTTTCATTTTGCTCCGCCGTCCGTAGTGTCTCTTCTTCACGTTTCATTTCCCTGGCTAATGCTTCTTTTGCTTTTTTATTATATTCAGCTAATTTTTTACCAGCTGCTACTTTTTTAGGATTTTTTTCCCGTTTTTTAGTATCTTTATTTTCTGGTTTGGGATCAGCTGTAATTTGTTCTGCATAGCGGGGAGGGGCTTCGCCCCGATCAACAACTTCTTCAGACATTATTTTACATATCATTAAGAAATCTTTAGACCACTTAGGAATGATATGTAAATAAAATAATAGTATGCTCAGTAGACAGTATCAGTACCGCTAGCATCTTGCTTAGTATCCTGCTCAGTTGTGCTAGCATTATCTGTAATTGTCCTTGAAACTTGCTGTATTTTTCCTATTTTAACATGCTTAGCAACCTGAAATATACCGCTAGCAAGTGCTGTCAGTCTTCCTGCTTTCAATGCTAAGAGGCCTACAATGTTTGTCAGTTCACGATTAACCAAATCATCCTTCTTCAAATCAGAACAAAGAGCTTCTATATCATCAACCGGAACTAAATATGAAATAAGTTTGGAAACTAATTGAAGGGATGAATCAACCAACCCACCGTTAATTTTCTTACCCATTACCGCTTGATATCGATTAAAATATTTTTCAATATCTTTGTCTGATAATTTTTTTATATCGCCCAGACTCATATCTACCCCTAAATATTCCTTTGTGATTCCAAGAGCTGCTAGAATAGCTAGTGATTCTTGTTTAATTTCAATATCATCATTATATTTTACCCCAGTTTTTCCTTCTTCTTTTATCTCAGGTTGTTCTTCTATATAATCTTCAACGCTTGTCATCTTTTGTGATAATACATAGGTTATTTTTAAATCACTTCGCTACGTTTGGAATTTCCAAATAACAATTGAATGGGTAACGTAAACATAAACATAGTCTAGAATATTTTTCAGTTTTTAATAATTGCATAAATTTTTTACATGATTCATAATCCAAATCGCCTCCATAATCTTCAAAAAACATCTTCATACCTTTCTGCGACGGATTATGAAATGAGACCACACAAGCCACATTTTCTCGGAAAGGTTTTGCAATTGATGTTAATTGCTGAGTGAGAACCCAAACTGATAATCCATGATGTCTTCCGGAGAATGCCAAATCTATAAACTTGTTAGATCTTTTCTTCAGATCACCCGAAACAGCACAATCATCTAAAATTATTAATGTATTTGTTCCGGAGAATAAAGTTTGACAATCAGTTAATAACTCATTAATCTCATCAATGTTACTAGCATCTGGTGATAATACAAAGAAACGTTTATCTCCTCGAGCAAAATTATGATATGTTTTATTCTTAGAATAAGTTGGACATATTAAAACAATGTAATCAAAAATTTTTCGGAATGGTCCTCTTAGCTGATTGATGAGGTACTTTGTTTTTCCACAATTTGTTGGGCCGGTTATGATACAATGGAATGGTATTTTTTCTCGTAGTTCTTCCATGATTTTTTGTATCATAACATAATATTTTTTTAAATTTAGTACTTAATGGAGCGCAAACCTGAATTCATAATCTCCATCATTGCATCAGCTACAACAAACATATGACAGGTTATAGTGCCAGATCCACTTTGTTTTCTTTTAATTTCTAGTTTTACACCATCTTGTGTATTGTTTAATGCTAGACCACCTCCATGAATACCATTATCTGGGTGAGTTCTCATATCAACCCAAAGAGCAAACTTATCAGCATAAAAATCCTTTTCCTTTACCGACTGCCTCCCTTCGGTCAGTCCAAAACGTTTCTTTACTGACTCCCACAGATCTGATGGTATCATTCCTTTAGAGTATAAACGATTTGGTACACCATCAACATCTATATTAATCGAGGTTATGCCTGGATTGTAAAAATTCTCAGAGTTGCGTGCTCCTGCTGCGAATGGTAATGTAAACAAACATAATATCCCTGTCATTGATCTTCTAGGTAAATTAATATGCTGATTGATAACACCATCACCACCTATTGAAAAGGTAAAAGTTTTGTGTAGAGTAACATTTTCATAAAAGAATCCTTTTCCAACCTGATAAGCTGCTTGTGCCTCACGAGCCAAGTATTCGCTTGAAATGGAAGAATATTCTAACTCAAGGTTTTTGATTGAATAAGATGGAGTCTTAGTAGTGTCGGAATAAACAACAATATCATTAACTGGGGCAAGTGTAATCTCAAATATTAGATGATGATCTAGAGCTTTTGGGTAAAAAACTCCATGATCGTTTAGAATAGGATGGTTTAGTGGTATGCGATACTTGGTGTTATGTACTGATGCAAGAGTCACTGCCTTAACATCTTGTGTTTTCTTATCACCTGCATTTGTCCTAAGCTTTCTCATGTTTTCAGAAGAAATACCTTGTTTTAATCTATCTTCGCGTTCTTCATCTGTTAAGAATAAATCATGATATGTTTGAAATAAATCGTATCTTTGAGTATCCTGTAATGTTTCACCTCCAAAAAGAACTCTAAGTCTAGATACAAGATTACTACCTACATTATTCACGAGTGTGTTATTAGCATGCCCATCTACATCTAAATCAAATAGTAGAGATACACTTCCTGGCACAATCACTAAATTCTCAGAAAGTTTTGGCATATTTATATATAATGTTTCTCCGGGGCTAGCAGATGATGGATTGAGAGTAATTCGATTCATTGTTGATTCTGCTTTCAAACCAAATGGCTCTCTAGGAATTCTGTTTGGATTAATTTTTTCAGACGTCATTGTAATTTATAAGATACTTTGGTTAATCTTTAAATGAGTAACGAAAAGATATCAAAAATACCGGCGGAGCCGGGCCCGACTTTAAGTCGGATATATTATTCAACTGAAGGATATTGGAAAGGATATTCTGCAATTCCTAAATTAGCTGAGAAGGCGAAAGTAAGTGAAGATGAAGCAAAACAATGGTTAGAGAAACAAGCAATATGGCAAATTTATCTTCCAGCTCCCAAGTATATACCAAGACCACACTGGACTGTAGAAAAACCTAATCAGATTCATCAAGCAGATTTATTATTTTTACCGCATGATAGAGTTGGAAGAAAAACATTTAAATATGCATTAGTTGTGGTTGATGTGGCAAGTAGATACAAAGATGCTGAAGCATTAACCACAAAAGAAAGTCATGAGATATCCAAAGCTTTTGAAAAAATATATTCTAGAAGATTGAAATACCCTAAAACATTAATGGTCGATCCTGGAAGAGAATTTATGGGTGAAGTTAGTAAACTCATGAATTATCATAATGCGAAAATACAGAGAAGTGAAGCAGGAAATCATAGAGCTCAAGCATTTGTTGAAAACGCAAACAGAATATTAGGAGAAAGATTATTTAGTCATCAATATGCGCAAGAAATGGTAAGTGATGCCCGATCAAGAGTATGGGTGAAAAGATTACCAGATATTTTGAAAACTTTGAATAATACACCAACGAGAATAACCGGTAAAGAACCTGATAAGGCTATAAAACAGAAGGAGGTTGATATTGAACCTAAAAAGTATAATCGAGTTGTTGGTCTTGATGAGGTTAGATTGTCTCCTTATGTTAACGTTAGATATTTATTATTTCCCGGCGAACTTGAAGGCGGTGAAAAAAGGAGATCAACTGATCCTATTTGGAGTATCAAAGTTTATGATATTACGCGCAGTGTCGTTTCACCCAATCAGCCAGTTTTATATTATTTATTGGATGGGCCTAGACGGGGATTTGTTAGGGAAGAATTACAGGTTATACCCTATGATACTGAGTTACCACCTAATTCTGTTTTACAAAGATAATGCCCGTATGCAAAAGTATGTATATTATCTTTACAAATTTCTCTCTTATCATCATCACAAGACAGTGCAACTTTATTAATTGTTTCTGAAAAAACGTCGTGATTATGACTTCTTAATACATTCATCCGTCTCATCTGTGGTTTTTTATTGAAAAGGCAATCCTTATAATCATTAAATCTTATGGTCTTTTTTACGACCGCCTTATTTACTCCCTTACATTTCTTTTCTTCTTCGCCTTCATCCATCCTGTAGGAATAAAGCTTTGCTCGCAGACCTACAAATTCAGCTATCTGCCTACCACCAGCCTCATCTTTAAACATATTGATGACTTTCTTATTCGCGCCAGTCTCAATACCAGACGGGTGGTCTTTAGGAAAATTGCTAGTATCAAACATTTTTCTCACATCAGGGCTAATATCTTTATAGAAATCTTCTGTTTCTATTTCATATGCAAGGCTGTCCGTATCTGTAAACAACAATTTTGCTTTTTCTCCATATTTAGGTTTAATATAATTATAGTGAAATTTGTACATTATTGTTTTACTTAGATCTAAAATGCTCATGCCCAAGTAAACAGGTTTATTGAATACTAGCTTTGTTTTCTTCATGTGAATGGCCACAAGATTTTCGCAAAAGATAGTGCGATGCTGATAGTTAGGTTTTGATATTAATTTTTTCGAATCTTTTTCATTCGTAACTAATCGCACATCCACCCTTTTTCTAATGTTTTCCATTGTTTTACCAAATACGGAGTTATTCATAAGTTTGAAGAAATCTTTCTCAAAATCGTTATTTCCTTTAGCTCTTAGGTTTGTATTCAAGTCAATGTATGGTTTTAACCAAGCCGACTCTTTGAATGTAATACCTCTATGAATTTTTGTAACTTTTAATCCAAGACTTTCGTAAACTTTAAGGGTTTCATGATGAACAACATACTTTACCTTATTGTTTAGATTTGGAATCAATTTCTCAACCTTATTAATGATAAGTCTCTCTGGAGCGAGAGGGTAATCATTATGTAAATCATGAAGGTTAGTTGGGTATTCCAAATCAACCTCGATTATGCATGGTATATTTTTCCAGTTTTTAAGATCTTCTTTAGGTATCCATCTAAAACCATGTGTAGGTAGTTTTTCACTCATTCCCCCACCATATAGATTGTTTGCGTCGAGATATGAAATATACTTTGTAGGTAGTTTTGGATCATATTCGTTCATATAGGGGTTGTTAGCTTTCCCATATCTAGTAGATATCATGGATACCCCACCTCGCACACCTTTTTCAATCATAAGTAGCATGTCAATGTCAGCCAGCAACTCCAAATTCACCTTTGTTATCTTTAATGCGGCATCCCAAGCCAGTCCTGGCGCTGTATAATACCAAGCAGGATCTAAACCATAATTCTTTTGACAAACATCTCTAAAATTCTCGAATACATCCGCTAAAAGTAGTACATCCGACTCAAGATATAGGTTGTGATATTCCCTCATTGTTTTCATATTGAAGGTTTCCCACACCTTTTTAGCGTGCTGGTAGTTATCTTCTGTTATATCTTCATCGTTTAGTTTTGAGTAGAATGCTTCTTTAGGTGGAAGTTTATTTGCGTTGAGTTTATCGAAGCTATCAAACCAATCATATGGAAAAACTCCTTTTCTCAACAATAACTTTAATTTATCACCTTCAAAATACTTTTTAGTTACACGTAGGTTTTTGTCTATTGGTGAAAGACACTTACTTTTTGCTAATAAACAATTCTTACATTTTTCGCAATTACCAATAACTTTATACTGAACAATCTTTTCATCTTCTATGTATCTCTTTATACAATCCCCTGGTTTGCACGCCTCGCACTTTCCACATTTTGTAAGATTATCAGTTAAATTACAAAGACTGCTTGCCATAAATTTAAATGAATCTATGAATCTAATATCACGTTTCACCTCAACCCGATTGCCTTCTTTATTTGTAAATGTATCAACCACAATCTTTTTTGTGAAAGAAATATACTTTTCCTCATTATTAGGTATGCAGTTTATATTACCTTTTGTTGTACCAAGATTCTTGATAAAAAGATGCGCGTCATATCCAGATAGGTTGTGAAATATTACGGGAAAGAACTTTGGAATCTTGTAATTTAAGTTGCATTCATTATGAGCTGCTCCTCTATACTTTCCTGTAAGATGACAGTGATCTAATACCTTATCTTCCCCCAATTCTTTCTCGCAGATGTGGCAGTGAGTAGCATTTTCATATTCTTTTTTATCCATTTCTGACATATCACCCGCCTTCTTTTTATATTTTGTCTTATTGTAAATTTTTTTAATATCCCGCTCCAAATTATCTACAAATATCTGTGGGATATCATCATCTGGGGATTCGGCGGTGTATTGTACAAGCTTGGATTGAAATATTTTATCATCAAAAGATTTTATGAGATAACTGAATCCTGATGCTTTATGTTTCTGGTATTTATTAGTAAAACTTTCACTTTCATCTGGTGAGCAGGTGTGTATTTTCTCTGGGTAACACTCAAAGTCAGCGTATACAACAAAAGGTACTCGCATTTTTCTATTGAAGTTTTTAAAATTAATAAACTCAGGATTTCCGTCTTTATCCTTTGGCATAACAATCTTTACTTCTTCATTTGTAGCGCAATATTCAAGATGTTTTTCTAAAGATTTTTCTGACTGGAATGCGTTTAGGCACCTAGGACAAAAGTACATCTTTGATTTATGTTTACTAACTTTTGAGGCTAACAATCTACTAATATTCTTTATCCAGCAGTAGTGATTATTTTCACCTTCTGATATTAGAAGTAGGTTGATTAGATAACCTTTTTGTTTTTTACTTATTCTTAGTGGGAATACATCACCTTTATCATATCCATAAACATTAATAGTGTAGTAGGGGTTTTGTTTTTCAAACTTGTTAATTTGTTTTAGTGAGGTAGGAAACTCCATTCCCGACCAGTCAAAGTTCTTTGAGTTTTCCATCATTTGTTTGTTTAGTCTTTCTGGATGAATTTTTTGTATGTAAACTGCAGAGGTTACAGCCCACTTAAAACACTCATGATCATTTTCATTCTTAACATTTATAATAGCCTTCTTTTTTGCTAATATTTGTGGTAATTCAATATATGAACTTCCAACAAGCGGCTCGAAGGGGTCAATGTTTATATCAAAGTATTCAACTTTATCAAATATCCATCCAGAACCTTGATTTTGAAACTTTGCAACCAATTCAAGTAAACTATTTACCATAGTATCGAATAAGTTAGATAAATCTGTTGAGTCAGTAATCGTTTCTGGTTTTTTGGTATGAAAGTGAGGTGATGTTTCATCAATCTGTCCTGTATCTGGATTCTCTTTTATAAATTTACATTTAAAGATGAACTTAATTTTGATTGGTTTCTTTTTCTGGTTAATTAGATTAAGAACTTTTGGTTTTATTTTAATGATAAATCTCTTTGGACCATACCCCATCTTTCCATCTATCCTATAAGTTTTCAGATATCCCCTCAATGCTGTTTGTTGTTCATTAAATGTGAAAAATTCTTTTCCATATTCAGTGACTGGTTTTTTAAACGTTCGTGTAAATCTTTCCTTCAGACTTTCTTTTGGTGTAAAACGTTTTCTTATTTGATCAGCCTTTTCACTCAAGTTTTCTTTTTGATTAAAACGTTTAAATATTTTGTTAAACTCTTCCTTCATACTTTCTATTCGTTTGTCTACAATCTTTTTGGAAGGTTCTGGTATATAAGATTGTATCCAATCTGCAAACTCGTTAATATCTTTAATTATTGGTTTTTCTACCCTGCTTTCCAAATTTTTAATTGGAATTTTGGGGGGTTTTGGTTTTTTAGGTTTTAGAATTTTGACGTCAATATTAGGTATTGGCTCATCAAGAATAGGTCTTTGTCTCTGCAGATTACGCATCTCTTCCATAACTTCTGGAATATCACTCAATGCTTCAACTAGTTCGCGTTTACTCCTCAAATTAGAAAATCCCCTACCAATGTGTTCTCGGGCAAGTTCTTTCAATTCTACAACTTTTTTCTTTTGTAACTCTTCCATTTATACTTTCGTAAGTTATTCTTTAAACTAATATTAAAATCAAATTTTTTTTATTTTACGGATACTTATACAGGGGTCACGAGCGTTTCATTCTTGGGCTGCCAGATCCACTTGAAGCCTGCGTTTTAACTTTGCAGCGGTAGATTTTGAGTTAAGTCCGCTGGTCGACATTGCGTTTTTCGTTCCATCACGTGAGTGCGAAGGACAGAGCGAAGTATTTCGATCTGTGGTTACAAGCCCGCTGGATTTTTCCATTTTTCATAAATTTCGTCGGTATGTGTGGCGAATATGCTATGAAGGTCATCGTGAGAAACAGGCCGATATACTGGTAAGTTCTGATTTTCCTATTTTATTGGAAACTTCATTAGTTAGCAGTTTCTTCTCGACGTTTTACCAGAAGCATGACTTCGCGCCTGACTGTCTTTGTCTACGTGTTGTGTGCGATCGCTCAAAAATGATAGGGTTGCCTCAGTCCAATTTTAAATTAAAGAATCTTATTGTTTTCAACAGAATGCGTTTGTCGAGTAGAAATGTTTATATTGGACCTTATTCACCAGTGAAATGGCTCAGAAGTGGATTTATTGGAAGGTGACAGGAAGGATCTGTCAGAACGACACTCGTTTCTCATTCTCCTGGATTCGCTCCTCGAAGAATGCTGTCCATTAAGCCCTTTCACTCAAAAGAAGATTACATATCTGGTTTCAGTTTGTACCAGTCTCGATTGTATGAGAGTGGAATTTATTCAGTATCTTCAAGACCATTTCGAGGTTTTACCGCGTTACGGTTTTGTATTAACACACTAGATACGGCGGTACTGATTGTTGGCGCTTTCCACCAACCTAGCGGAGAACTTCGACAGTTGCCTCAGGTTAGTTTTTAGTTTTTTTTGTGGTTTATTTGTTTGAATGAAGAAATATTATGATGATTATTTCACAACGGACCTATGAGTATTAAACGGTTAACTCAAAGGTCGTACGTTATTAAGCTTAAATTCTTGACAGGACAACGTCATTGGGGTAGATTGTTCACTATGTACTGTCATATTTAAATGTGTCGAACTTCTAAGTTAAATTGATCAACAGATTCTCGAGCTGTCAATTGCGAATATTTCGATCAAGTGTCCTCTTTTGTCAGATATTTTCTTGACCACAAATTTCCCGATTTTTATTTGATGCTGTGTCGGCCGGTCGCGTCCTCAAAAAGCGCGGGAATTTTGCCGCGCGTGTTTCATTTTTTTCGGCTCAATGGTTACGACTTGTCTGGTTTCTTGGGGAATGCCAAAACAAAGGTAGTGCATTTAATTGGTTTTAATAAATTTTATTTTTAAGGATATTGGCTTCAGCTGCGAGCTAAATATATTCGTTTTTCTATGTTCGAAGAAGCACAGTTGTTCGTAGGCCAAAACCAAGAGGTGTTGTATGGCCAGAGGTAGAAGAAGAAAAAAGGTAGCGTGCTTTTGCAAATTCAATTTTTCCTGATTTGGTTTTATCATTAAAAAGGAAATAGTAAAGGAATTTTTAGTGTTACAAAATTAATACATTTCAGCCCAGAAGAAAAAAGATATGAAGAGGAAGAAGAATTGAGAAGAAGGGAAGAGTTAAAGGAAAGATTGGAAAGAGAAAGGATCAAGAAATTAACCAAAAAAAAAGAAAATAAAGTTGTGAAATTAAATTTGTCAGATGACAATAAATTTGTAAACAACTGATCCATACACCTGTAACTGTGGCTTATTGTGTTTTGCAAGCCTCTCCCAATATTATCAGCCCCTTTCAAGCCATTCGACCATTCATAACTCAGAGCAATTACACTTAGCCAGTACAAAACTCTGAAAAACGGACATGACTTGTTGAGAGAGTGGTGCAAGTTTTTTTAAGGTCAATTGTTATAGCTCAATGCACATTTTTTTCACAAGTTAGTTAGCTCTGTATTGTGCTGCAAACACCACAACTTTGTCTACACATGAGATCAACAGTTTTGTGTTACCGGTCAAAGAAATTCTCGCTCTCTGGTTGGCTATCAAAATTGTGAAAAAGTTTGTTGGGTGGTTACATTAAGGTGCGTTGCACTGTAAGCAAAAGAATGGAAAACTTAAGTAAATGCAAATTACTTTCCACATTGCAGGGAACATCACTTCACTGGGAATTGTGCAACTTGTTAAGATTATTTGTGCAATGATGATTAAAATTAAAAGTGCAATTTTATTCACCTAGTTGCAGTATATCTGAGTCATAAAATATTTTAGTGCAATATGCTTTAAGTCCCCACTTGTTATGGAAGCTTGGCAAATTTACGATTTTCAATATAGAAACTATTCTTCTGTTGTAATTACAATTGCATCTGATCTGTTTCTGTGTTTAGGTTTCCTGAAATTTGTCAGAGTGGAGTTGCTTTGAAGCCACTGGCTCTTGACTACCAGAGCCAACCGATCACATGTATTTTGTGTAGTTGCATAAGTCCTTTCAAGCCTATTGACCACTGGGTGTATACTTTCAGAGCAGTGTTCAGCTTCCATGCCCACAGTGTGCTTGGAAATGGCTTTCTCAGGTACATGGAAAGTTAACACATGAAACTTTCGAAGCAAGTTGGTGTTTGGAAAGTTAATAGGGAACCAGTGACCAAAGCTAGCACATCGGACCGCAAGGAAGGCTACCTCATGGCGACAGAGAGGAGTACTGGGTGAGTACAGTTGGAAACATTGTGAAAGTTTTGTCAGTAATGTTGACACCTTGTTCATGCTTCTTTGATCACTGAAAACTTTATGTTCTCCATTTTGAAGATTCACTCTGAGTGGTTTGAAACAATTCACAATTTTTCCTATGTTTTCAGGGTGGAGAATTTTGGCAACGTCATTACCAACCAGAGCCCCTTTGTGATACACTTGCCTCTTTAAATTCATCCTTTCTAGTACACCATCCAATCTCTTTTGGAAAGGCCCTTTCAAATGATGTATTTTGGCAACTACATTAATCAATTGTTCCTTTGCTGCTTTTAACTGGTCTTGATGTTGTTTCACCTGGTGTTGTTGTTCATCCCTGCCCTTTTTAAGTTCTCGTGCCCTTTCCCTTGCTTTTACAGCTTCCACTGTGTGGGTAGTGAACCTACAACAAAAATGAAGGCCATTTTGAAAATCAGTTACTCGTTGTAGATTAACATATTTATTATTAATTTGTGTCAGCGTCAGACAGTTACCACGATTGAGGCCTTTGTTATATGGTCTTGGGAATCCAAGTCAATCCTGCCCCTGAGACAAATTTAGTGAGCGTTTATATGAGAAAACGTTTTCCCTACAGGGAATTTTGATGTTAAGAATACCCTTAGTTGTCTTACATAGGGAGAATATGTTTATAATATGTTTCCAACAAGGTTTCTTTTATATCATTTTATTTATCAGATGACATTTGCAATTTCATTCTGCACATTGTACTGTACCTTCGCCCTTCCTTTTGATGACAAGGAGCTGTGTCGGCAAGAAACCTCTGAAGCTTTTCTTCAGTGGAATTAATGGCCTCATAGTCATTCTCCAACAATTCTTCTAGATTGGCACAGTCCAAGATCAGTTCCTCTCGTTTCTGGAATGACTCAACCAGTTCTGGGGATGCCTCTCCATTTGCCTCTTTAATGGTGTTATCCAGTGAAATGGCTTCACTTTCAACCAGCTCAAGTGCCTGCTTTCCAAGCCCCAGAGACAAATGGAGGGGCATGCATGACACTGAGTCAATAACTGATCCAGTTGCTTGATAGACTGGAGTGCTCTCACAATTGTGGAATTGGTTGACTTTTGACTTTACAGAACCACCTTTCACAAATCTGTCATTATCAGACAAGATTGACTCAAAACTACGCACAGGAAACTTTTTGGTAGGTATGTGACTAGCAGTGGCACCTTGATGCAACAACCATGGAGTATGAGGCTTCCCCTTCTCAAGATCTTTAAGTTGAGCATGACAGAAGTTACAAAAGAAAGTTCCATTGGGCCCTGTTAAACCCAATAACCTTGCTATGAACTCCCAGTCCCCTCCAAGACTGAGCCAGAACTCTGAAATGCTATAACTTGCACTGGATGGCTTGTTGGCATCGCAGTTGGAGGAATGTGAGTTGAAATAGGCTGTTTTCTGGCATAGCAAACATCTTTGGCTGTGATACTCATTTTGGCAGTTTCGGAATAACTCTTGAAGCTCTTTCGGCCAGTTTGCCATCCCTCTGATTTCAAGATTAGGCTGCTTACTTGGACTTGTGCTTTCTGTAAGGTCCACCTTAAGGTCCAATTCAGTTATCTTTGATAGTACTTTCTTTGTTTCCTCTATAACAGGACCAAAAACCTTCTGAATACATTGGTGATTGTCCTTGTCGCCTTCAAATATAGCCAGCAGCCGGGCCGTTTGAATGGAGTGCTGCTCTTTGCAGTTCAGAAATTGCATCAGCAACTTTGTCGATTTCCCTCCCTTGTCCCCTGTGAGAAGTACCCACAGCAAATTTTTTGGAATGTTGCTCTTTTCCACAAAAAAGCCACTTTCATTCAGTTCGTTAACAGATTTCTTCACTACATCAGATACATCTGCTACTCTTACAAAAGAGACATCCTTTCCAGTTGAACTTTCAAAATTCCCACATTCATACTCAAATTCCATAGACTTTAAATGCCCTCGAATTTCTTTTTCAGAACCAAAAATGTCATATCCTGTAAACCAAAGGGAAAATTCTTAGCAGGGCTAATTTTTTGGGAAAGAAATATACTAAGCTGGAAAGCTCAACAGATCAGTACACCCAGCTTCCCAAATTCTACCCTTTCTTTAATTACTAATCTGGGACTTCAAACGGGACAAGCAAGCACCAGTCATTTTTAAAATCAATTTTCGTTGTTGAATTTTGTTAATATTTTTGTGACCTACACTTATCGCGAGTGTTAATCAAAGTGTACAGGGGCTTTTGTTGGGTATTAAATACTATTAATGACAAGGGTTTACTGTTCAAAAGCTTACCAAGAGCATCTCTAAAGGTCCTTTTGATCATCCTTAACATCTCCATGGGCATATGGGCTTTAAGCTCTGCAACCTGAAAGAAGTTATGTCATTTGTGATAATAAATTTCAGACAAACAGTGGGTTTAGCTTTTTTTTATTTTGATGTCAAAAATGTTACAGGCTTTTGTTTTTGTTATACTCTCTAATACTCATACAGTGTACAATGGTAGGCAATCACTTTATGTGAAATTATTTCCTTTTTTTATGTATTTGGTAACCTGTATTAAATTAGAATGTTCTGCAGAGTTGAAATAATGGCACACACTCATGCAGGCTTCACACTCGTTAATTATTTTTCTGCATTGTTGCAAAATGCGCACGTAACAAATGAAAATTTTCAATGTTGTTTTCCAAATAAAACATCTTTGTAGTTGTTACTCACCTGCTTAAGTGTAAAAGACTGTATGATGTTCAGACCTCCCTCTGAAAATGACTTCAGAAACCGATCCTTTTTTCTTTTAATCGATGTTGCAGTCTGATGTATGACATCATCTGCCACCTTTGTTGCTGATGCTACGTTCTCTACAAATTTCTCAATGACTTGACTCCTTTTTTTCAATGTGCTAGAAGATGCAGATGAACTTCCGGTTTGTGGCTGGGAAACTGACATTAACTTGATAGGCTTTCCTTTTGATTGGTTTGCATAGATGAAGCCTGAATTACTCTGCCCTGTCTTCTTTTTGACAAGACTCATAAATACCTGCAGGTAACATAAACCTTAAGTTACTTACAGATATTTTCAAGGTGATACTATTATCAAGTTTTGCTAACAGAGGAATGAACGAAGTATCAACATTATACCTGTTTATAAAAATATATCACAATTATTATTTATTTTTTGTTGCTGTTTTTTTTTTTAAATCTTGCCAAGATATTGCTCAGAAAAAACTAACTCCCTCTCAACCAGCAAAAAGCTGTAACAAAAATCAGATTTCATGAACCATGCATTGTACTGGTTTAGTTATTTCGGTACTACTTCTTAGTTTTGTGCAAGTGTGGCCAAATAGCCATAAGTCCAGCTTATTTGCAAAGAGTTAACATTTCCATTGTCACTTGAAAGAAAACTAATTTGTATTCTTCATAGATTGTTGAGTGGTAAAGTATTAGATTAACGAATTTAATAAAAGTTTATGGAGAGGTTAGTATGCGGACGCCCGAGGAAACACCTACACTGACAAGTTCGTTGTTCAATGCAACGAAATACGTAAGGCAGTACATATTAAATACATGAGACAGTGGGATTTAAACTGTTATTTCACAAACATTAGGTTTCTTTTATGGGACTAAAGAGCACCTGTGATTTATAGTATACGATTTTCTGCAACCATTTTCAGTCAACAGGGGAATCCGGTCGTTCGCCCATAGTAAAAGCCGCTTTCAAACACCAAATATATAAACCTGTTATCGCCCATGGCATATTTTTCATTTCATATATCTACTGCCGAGCCAATACGTACTTCTCGACGTTCGTCACATCCCGAGTTCCGGGCGAACGGGTTTTTGGGTGAGTTAAATTAGTTTATTACGGTTTACCTGTTCTTGAAGTTTGCTGACTGGGGTGTTAGGATCTCGGTCAGTTTGCAAGGTAAATAGCTTTGACTGCAGGCTGTCGACGTGTTGTTGTAATTCCGCGTTTTCCACCAAGAATTTGCTCTCCCTTTCGCGAAACTGACGTTCAAGTTCACCCATTTGCCTGCGGTAACTTATTTGGTCTTTTTTCGACGAGAGCGTAGCCGAGTACAAAAATCTGTAAGCTGCTAAGGACGCTGACAGCACTGTATTTAGAAAGGGAATTGCTTCTGGAAAGTCACGTTCCAACAGAAATTTCCACAAATAGTTAGACGCGCAAATTGTGTTTACATACCGGCACGTCAGTCTCAAGTTACAAATATCTGCGATACCAACATATCTGAAAATATCTAACAACACGACCTCCGGTAAACATAGCAGCAACGATATTGGGGCTGTTTTTGTTTCGGGGATATTTTTTACGGCAAGCCTCCGGTTCTGTTGAGCTAGAGTTACCCTGTTAACAAATGCCTTTCCTCGAGATTGGGCTTTTACGAAATATTTTTCTTTTTCTTCGTCGCAACTTCGTTGCCATCTCGTCAAATTTCGCCGACAAGAGGCACACAAACACGCACCATTGCACGTTGTTTCCACGTTAAAACAATTCCTTAAGTCTTCCACAATATTCTCAACAATACTATACCAGCGCGACGACGATTTGCAAACACAGACGTGACATTTTTTAGGGGAGGCCATTGACGATGGAAACATTTCAAGGGCTTTATTTTCTTTATTAAACTTCCCGCCACAACGCGCGCCATAAGCTGCAATGCGCACGCATATTATTTTAAATTTAGCTCTGACAGGTGAAAGCAGTGATCGCCGTCATTAAGTTGCCCACCTGAAACGCTCGTGGGGTGGGGGTGCAGTATAAGGTTTGGCATCGGCTTGGCATCGGCTTGGCATCAGCTTGGCATCGGTTTGGCATCGGCTTGGCATCGGTTTGGCATCGGCTTGGCATCGGCTTGGCATCGGCTTGGCATCGGCTTGGTAACGACCTGATAAAATCTCTGTTTTGTATTTTCGGGCTTCCTCCCCTGCGAATACTTTGCGGATACTTTGCGGATAAAAAAATCACATTTTTCAAAAATTTCAACATGTCCCAGACCTCCCCTGCGAAAACTTTTTGCGGATCCGCAAATCAACATAATTCAAAAATTTCAACATGTCCTAGGCCCCGCTTATTTACACTACTGAGTTTCCTTTTTGGAGAAACTGGGCAAAAAGTGAAATGCCGTGTCAACGTCACAGCCGACATCAAAAATTCGTGCGAATTAGCACTTTTTCAAATCACTTGGAAATAAAAACGGGTCAACTTAACGCGATAATCTTTTGCAGGTAAGTAAGGTATCACGAGATGAACCCGAAAATGTAAAACTATTTGAAAATACTGATTTTTCAGGCATCGGGTTTAGCGCCGAGATTCCTAGTCTTAGCGCATAGGAAAACGCTGAAAATTAAGGAAACTTTGAAAGTAAAAATCGCATACTGGTACATCGAAATTCATAACAAAATTTACATCAGAGGAAAGCTCTATTGCTGTACTTTGACATATAAAAAATCTGGCTTGGGCAATTCAAAGGCCACCGCTTGAGAGAGGTAAACGCATTGTGAATTTTCATGTGTTTACATAAAAGGAATTGTGACTGTCACGCAAGCATAAGAAAACACATTTTATAAAATCTTAGCCGTGAATGTTGAAAATCTTTTCTCAGATACAATATGTAAGGCTAAAATGAATCTTTAATGTCTTTTTATGTATTATAGCTGAAAACTTCGGATAACGTGACAAAAAATTAGAAACCGGAACAATTGAAAAGGTCAAGATCCATGTCAAATGTAAACAAGAGCAATTGAATTTTTTTCTCATTTGCAGATTACATCTAGAAACGTTTTATCGAAAAGGTGCTATTTTAGTGTTTTTTTTTTTTTTTTTGCAATTCCTCGTTAAAATGTTGTGTTAGGGAAGTGATGGAAATATCACACTTCAAATAAGTTTAATACGGACACTGATCAAGCAGTCATCCATACAATTAGTCACAAATTAGAAGTGAAAAAAATGTTACGTCCACCGGTCGACCCTAATTTGGCTCCGATGATAACTCATAGAAGCGTATTTTAACAGCACAGTTGCATGAAAAATTCGCGGCAAAAAAAATAATAAAAAATATTTTGTGCACGTACAATTGTCCACATGCAATGACATTAAAAAGCCTCACGGCTGCTACCATTCCATTTGTTCACAAGCTCCTTCCGACACGCTCTTTTTTGGCTCTATTTAAGTCAACAACTCCCTCTTTTCTTTTTGTAAGCAGAGAGTAACGTCTGTAGGAAGAATGGGGGGCGGGGGGGGGGGGGGAATGGTACGAAAGGTAAGTTTCGTAAGAAGAGGAAACAAAACTTATAGCTGAAGTAACAAATTCTTTGACAGTCATTTCCTTCCGCTCAAAGTTACTAGCGCGACTCTAAATTCATACAGGTACATTCCTGAACCGATTCTTGCAACAGGTTAACATAAGCTGCTTTTCTCCCTACTGTGGAACAGGAACAAGCAGCCCAAGCTCCGTCAGAATTGCAGGTCTACCAATTTCAACTTTGATAGAGTTTGCTTTGACCGCTTTGACCAACTCACACAAATTATTTTGAGCACAGACTATTGGATGAGCCAATTTTTCATTCTACCCAACTCTTGTTTCCTAGCGACTTAACGCTACAGGATATTAGAAAGTCGTTCAACTTTGACTTATTCTGGTCTGCGTCATCCGTTTTACTAACAGAAGAGGCTGTGCAAGTGGTTTCTGAACTAGCCATGTAAATGATATCGTGACTATCTAACGTTGGATACTGACACTTTTCAGCGGTATCACTAAGGTGCTACTGCTATCGCTTTCCCTGTGAAAGATCGAGGGAAACAAAACAATCAGACTAGAATACACCGAGTTTTGTATCCAGTATCATTAATAACTGTCATGTACTGACTTTCGGACATTTAGAGAAAGAGGAGATCGGATACCGCTTCCCACTCAAGATTAATGTCAAAAAGGTTTTCTTTTTATCCAAGAAAAGTGGGTGCATCTTTTTCTCTTATCACTGTCACTTGCATCAGTCATGAATAGCAAAGTAAACATGACTAATATCTCATATCTTTTCCAAGGAAATGGTCTTCCGATCTTCTCTTTGGTTTGATAGCTCCGGCACACATGTCGTGGTTAAGACAATATCCGTGAAATCTATCGGGCCTGAGCTTGATCTTTTGATTGTCTTTCTCCCCCAAAAGAACAAGTCGGCTGCTTTTCCATCCCCAGGCGCGGATCCTCACCGGTTTCCACCGTTTTACGGGAATCGGTCAAATTTTCCATAATGAATAATATATTTTAATAAAAAGAAAAACTTTCCAAGTTAAAATTTGAGGAGAATGGAACTGGCCAATATCCTGTCTGAATGACTCAGAGACCCAGGAAACGGGACTTAAGGGAGTTAGATCCAAAAAATTTCACCGGGTGAGCATGCCCCCGGACCCTCCTAGAAACTTGCGTCTTCGGCGCTCGTTTAGGAAATCGGTTACCATTTATTCTAGATCCGCGCCTGTTCTCGTTCAAAATTTGCGAAATGTGCTGCCTTCATCGTCTGCAGATGGCTAGAAAAAAGGCTTCCAGTTAGTTTGTATTCAAAAATAAACAATGAATTTATCGCAATCATTCAGGTATGAGAACCTAATAAACGTGAACAGGCATTTGTTATAGTGAACGGAGCAAATCGAATTCACTGGTGGTTTTTTAAAGCATTCAAGTGAATTGAACTAACGCATAGGGATTTACTCATCTCATAAGACAGCTTCGTTTTCGCTATAGGTTTTGAAATTGCAATCTTTTGCTGCCAAGTTACACCAATTGACTTTTAGTGGCACCTGTCTTGCGCGAATAGATAGAAGGAAGCGAAGGAGCGTCCAACTTAGAGAGAATTATCTGTCGGTACGCTGGATTGCTATCAGTATACAGAGGCTAGCCTGTTCAGAACCTTTATTTTCTAATATGTCCTTGGTTTAATCATTGGCTTGCTGCTACCTAACATTACCTTCTTTGCGGGCTAGTATTTTCTGCACTTCAACACTCTAAGTGCCCAACACGAAACTCAAAATAAGAATTCTTTCGTTTTGTAATACACGGTCTCGGGACGCCCTCGTAAGCGGCCTCGAAAATGGGCGCTAGAAAGAACCGGGGAAAGAGAAGCGAAAGAAATCTCTCAGGCCCCTCTCTTTTTCTCGCTTTCCGTCCCCAGGCCAAAACTAGCATCTGTCTCGCACACTAGACACAGCCCCACCCCTGAAAAACAACCCTGTATTTTGTACTTGCGATTTCCAATGGAAACAAGAGTGCCAGATGTCTGAGGTATCAGTGCTGACTGAGGAAAGTCGATACTTTTATCGCCCTTTATTGTCTTAGGCTTGTGTACAGCCATTCCGAGCGGAACAGCACAGTGCCTTTTATTGCACCGCCAACGAAGACCATATACATCGCGACGGCGTTGATCCGAGATCACACGGATCGCGGCTCATCAAAGAAACCAATGATTCCTTGCCCAGATTGGATAAATCGGTTCCTTTAATGCTTCATGATCCGTGTTATCTCGGATCACAAATCCAAATCCGAAATATCTCAAAGCAACGCACCTTCAGGGAAATTTCGATTGAGTTGTATTCAGTGTTACTTTCGTGTTGTTTACGCTTGACATGGATTTTGACCTTTCAATTGTTCCGGTTACGAATTTAGTAGTTGCTTTACCTGGAATTTTCAGCTACAATGGATAAAAATATATGTGAGATTCATTAAGTCTTAAATTTCGCATTTGAGAAAGGGTTTTTTACATCCACAACTAAGATTTTATAAAACGTATCTAAAAATGTGCTTTCTTGTGCTTGCGTGACAGTTGCAATTCCTTTTATCTAAACACATGAAAATTCACAATGCGTTTACCTTTCTCAAGCGGTGGCCTTTGAATTGCCCAAGCCAGATTTTTTATATGTCAAAGTACAGCAATAGAGCTTTCCTCTGATGTAAATTTTGTTATGAATTTCGATGTACCAGTATGCGATTTTTACTTTCAAAGTTTCCTTAATTTTCAGCGTTTTCCTATGCGCTAAGACTAGGAATCTCGGCGCTTTAAACCCGATGCCTGAAAAATCAGTATTTTCAAATAGTTTTACATTTTCGGGTTCATCTCGTGATACCTTACTTACCTGCAAAAGATTATCGCGTTAAGTTGACCCGTTTTTTATTTCCAAGTGATTTGAAAAAGTGCTAATTCGCACGAATTTTTGATGTCGGCTGTGACGTTGACACGGCATTTCACTTTTTGCCCAGTTTCTCCAAAAAGGAAACTCTTTGGAAACTTTGATTATAATTTTCATAAATGTTTTACCAAAGGGGTTTTTCTGACCAAATATGAAGGTATTCGAAATTTCAGTTTTGACGGCGAATTCTCGATATTTACAGACAGCCGCTCTTAAAAAGCACATTCAGTATAATTCTTTTTGAATACAATTTGTTGATTCAACATAATGTTCGCTAAAAGGATAAAGTCTTTAAAAATTCAAAGGCTATTATATATACAAATTAAAAATATAAAACCGAACGTTTTCAACTAAAAGTCATCATCAGGGTTGCCGGGTGTTGTTGCCGCGTGGTTTCGTATTTAAATGTTAAGTCTCTCCCATGGGAAACAGGTGAATTGGATGTGCCAGCAGCTTTTTGTTTAGCTCTGGGTTTCTAAAAGCAATGAACAAAACCTCCAGAATCTTGCGTTTTTGCCAATTGTGTTGCCTGGTGATAATATTCCATGTGAATGAGTGCCGCGGGAATTCACGTAGATGTCTCGCAGGTTCTGAGACCTTGGTGGTGTCAGAACGTTCATCAATACAAAGATGGTAAATTCGAGAGATCAGTGTACAAAAAACTTGGAAAGATCCCCACACACTGGAGCTCCAAGATACCAACCAAATGGAAAAGAAACGCAATAACAGGCGCATTGCACCGAGCGAAACGAATATCAAGCAACCTTGCGCAAGATATCAAAGAAATACGCACCAATTTTATTAAATCTGGCTATCCAAGGAATTTTGTTGACAACACGATTAAATGCGGAATGATTTCCGCACAGGTCCCTACTTCATTATGCATGCTTTAGCCGTACGGTTTCGTTCTCAGAAATGTTTGCACGCGCACTTCCCAAGGCAATTCAACTACAGCATGCATAATGAAGTAGGGACCTGTGCGGAAATCATTCCTTAAATCCTTCCAAGATCGTTTAAATGAAGAAGAGCCGATAATTCCTACTAACCCATTCGAAGAGACAAGACGAATCACGATTAGGATACCGTTTTGCGAAAGAAACGAGAAAGCAAGTTCCACATTTATAAATTAAACAAACTGACCAATTTTACTCGGAACAATTGTATCTTCGTAGTAATTTGGTTGACAAGGAAAATTAAGTCCCTTTTCATTCTGAAAGACAAAAACATCCACAAATCCCACGTGGTTTACGAAGGCAATTGTGACTGTGGTGCCAAGTATGTAGGCGAAACACAAAGAAATTTCAGTGTTCGGATTGATGAACATTCTGACACCACCAAGGTCTCAGAACCTGCGAAACATCTACTTGAATTCCCGCGACACTCATTCACATGGAATATTATCACCGGGCAATGCAATTGGCAAAAACGCAAGATTCTGGAGGCTTTGTTCATTCCTTTAAGAAACCCAGAGCTAAACAAAAAGCTGCTGGCACATCCATTTCACCTGTTTCCCATGGGAGTGACTTAAGAGCCAATGTCGGAAAATATCGAGAATCTCAAATCAGTTCCAAAAATTCGAATTTTGGCTGATACCACCCAACCGTCCCTTTGGGGGAACTATTTCAAGAAACGATATTAAGAAACCCCCAAGCGCTTTACACTTTGAGAATTTTAGAAAAGTTCCAAAATTCGCAAAAAATATATTTTTTAATTCGGGAAACGGGTACAAATTTCAACATATTTCAACGAAACAGTACAAGCGCGCAAACGCTCCTATTGACTTGATATTACTCATGTATTTAGCACACATCCACAGCTTCAAGACCCCGTAAAAAGGTTTTGCGAAATAACTATTTTAATATAGTTTCTGGCTTTTATTGTGTGCGCTCTGATTGTGTGTTGTTTTGGTAGTCAAAATAACGCCCAAATTCAACCGTCAAAAGTCGATCCTGGTATGTCACAAATTGAAAAAACTACTACACCAAACGAAAGACCTGTTATTTTTTTAATTACACCTGAAGTTTAAGCTCTGCGAATTTAAACACGTGCGAGTAATAAAATTTCAACTTGTGCCCCCCAAGTCGCCTGTCCGCGACAAGAACGGGAATGTAAACAAAGGAAAACATATGCAAATCGAGGAGAAAATCATGCGGAAGTTATGACTTACCCCTCAAAGCGCAAAAAAATTGATGGAATTCTGTTACCTTAACAGGTATTTCTATCTGAGAGACTAATAAAACGAAATTATCCCTCCAATAATAATAAAAAAGCTATAAAAGGGCTGGAGGGCTAGGGTCATGAAGTCGCCTCGGATGCATCGGAACTCGTGTGTATGGTTCCGGAGGTAAAAAAGCTTCTAAAGAAGCTTTCAAATGCACCATGGAGCAAGCAAACAATGAGGTATGATAGAAATGAACCATTGTAAGTTTATTTTTACAACTGACCTTTAAAATTAAATAAAATGACAGAGGAGGGCCGGCCATTGACAGTTCCATTTTAAAAGGTCCGTCCCTTGGCTATCGTACTCGATGTTAAGTCCAAAAAACCGAAACAAGATTCAACAAAATAAACCATATATTACAATAATCTTTGAAAAGTATAATGCTAACTTGAGAATTAGATTTCCCGCATCGCAAAGTTTTAGTTATGTAAATATCAGGAATGTTTACTTACTGATATTATGTCGTGTTACATGCTCCAAGTTTCACAGGAGAAGAGTAAAACCCTCCGTCTTGTTTATACATTTCATAAAAAAAGACTAACTTATTTGTTTACTAGAACTATAGATAGGGAGTTAATAATCCTCCCATAAACACAGAAAACGAAGAAGCCAATTCATCTCGTTTTTTGGTGTTGTGTTACCTGTCACATTTTTCCAGTCACGTGTTTTGCTGTACACGGTTTGTGAAAATGAAATACAAAACATATTATTTAGTTATTTCTTTTAAGGTAGTCACCTGCAAAACATCGCACAATGCAATTGTCAATGAATAAAGAAGGACTGTGCAATCAAAACTAACAGAATCTGCTGGAGCACACAAGCCATGTCCGTTTAAATTTTCATTAACAAAAACATCATCTTGTATTCAGAATTTCCCGCTGTATCACAGATCCAAATCGTAACTAACTTCTACTTTATTAGGCCATCCCCATAAAATGTTTCGTTTCCCGTCGCCCTCCCTCTCGTGAAGGTGTGTCGGTTGGAGGTGGAGGTGTAGGTGGACGTTCTAAATATGGGTGCCAATCGTACCCATAATTGAGCCCTCAAGCCCCTTTCCAGGGTCATTCTTCTTCCGACATCCCTAGAGTTAAGGAAAGGAAAGAAAGAAGAAGAAACCACGCAAGGGTCATGAGAGCTTTAGTGATATCTTTCAATGACCCTTAAGGGTATTAATCCTAAAACGTGTTTGACACCAGTTGAAGAGGGCCCATGTAGAGTACCTTTTCGGGTGTGTGGTAAATCTCTGCCACGCACTGCTCCATTTTTATAAGGAAAGTGACGGATCATTAAAAAAGTTCTGGAGTGGGAAAGAATTACAAAAATATATTTAATTGCCCTGAGGCTACAAGACTTGCGTCGACTTTCCGTCCAGTGGACTGACCAATGTTCAATTTAGCAGTGAGGTAGGCCTTCTGCTTTTCACTAAAACGGTACGCCTTTTTAGCTGGTCGCAAGGCCTATCCCTCTAGACCTGTTAAACGTTCCCTGGATTGTTTGTTTGCAACGCTAGTGGTTCTTAAGGTTGGCACGACACCGACACCCTCTTCTAAAACCTGTTGATAGCCAAGCTCAGCAAGATCGATAAGAGTGTGTTTTTCCAAGGACCGTATGCATTTCTCAGAGGAAAGATGGTTCGTTAATGCCGAGATTTGGATCTGTGATACCTCGGGAAATTCTGAATACAAGATGATGTTTTTGTTAATGAAAATTTAACCGGAGATGGCTTGTGTGCTCCAGGAGATTCTGTTAGTTTTGATTGCACAGTCCTTCTTTATTCATTGACAATTGCATTGTGCGATGTTTTGCAGGTGACTACCTTAAAAGAAATAACTAAATAATATGTTTTGTATTTCATTTTCACAAACCGTGTACAGCAAAACACGTGACTGGAAAAATGTGACAGGTAACACAACACCAAAAAACGAGATGAATTGGCTTCTTCGTTTTCTGTGTTTATGGGAGGATTATTAACTCCCTATCTATAGTTCTAGTAAACAAATAAGTTAGTCTTTTTTTATGAAATGTATAAACAAGACGGAGGGTTTTACTCTTCTCCTGTGGAACTTGGAGCATGTAACACGACATAAGATCAGTAAGTAAACATTCCTGATATTTACATAACTAAAACTTTGCGATGCAGGAAATCTAATTCTCAAGTTAGCATTATACTTTTTAAAGATTATTGTAATATATGTTTTATTTTGTTGAATCTTGTTTCGGTTTTTTGGACTTAACATCGAGTACGATAGCCAAGGGACGGACCATTTAAAATGGAACTGTCGATGGCCGGCCCTCCTGTCATTTTATTTAATTTTAAAGGTAACTTGTAAAAATAAACTTACAATGGTTCAATTCTATCATACCTCAAAATATCAGTCTATTTTTAATGACGTTGTTTGCTTGCTCCATGGTGCATTTTGAAAGCTTCTTTAGAAGCTTTTTTACCTCCGGAACCATACACACGAGTTCCGATGCATCCGAGGCGACTTCATGACCCTAGCCCTCCAGCCCTTTTCATAGCTTTTTTATTATTATTGGAGGGATAATTTCGTTTTATTAGTGTCTCAGATAGAAATACCTGTTAAGGTAACAGAATTCCATCAATTTTTTGCGCTTTGAGGGGTAAGTCATAACTTCCGCATGATTTTCTCCTCGATTTGCATATGTTTTCCTTTGTTTACATTCCCGTTCTTGTCGCGGACAGGCGACTTGGGGGGCACAAGTTGAAATTTTATTACTCGCACGTGTTTAAATTCGCAGAGCTTAAACTTCAGGTGTAATTAAAAAAATAACAGGTCTTTCGTTTGGTGTAGTAGTTTTTTCAATTTGTGACATACCAGGATCGACTTTTGACGGTTGAAGTTGGGTGTTATGTTGACTACCAAAACAACACACAATCAGAGCGCACACAATAAAAGCCAGAAACTATATTAAAATAGTTATTTCGCAAAACCTTTTTACGGGGTCTTGAAGCTGTGGATGTGTGCTAAATACATGAGTAATATCAAGTCAATAGGAGCGTTTGCGCGCTTGTACTGTTTCGTTGAAATATGTTGAAATTTGTACCCGTTTCCCGAATTAAAAAATATATTTTTTGCGAATTTTGGAACTTTTCTAAAATTCTCAAAATGTAAAGCGCTTGGGGGTTTCTTAATATCGTTTCTTGAAATAGTTCCCCCAAAGGGACGTTTGGGTGGTATCAGTTAAAATTCGAATTTTTGGAACTGATTTGAGATTCTCGATATTTTCCGACATTGGCTCTTAATATTTAAATACGAAACCACGCGGCAAAAACACAAACCCTGATGACGACTTTTAGTTGAAAACGTTCGGCTTTTTATATCTTTAATTTGTATATATGATAGCCTTTGAATTTTTAAAGAATTTTGTTGATTGTATGCTCTGAATAAAATAGAGAAAGTTAGAGGAGAAAACGCTTTTCAACAAGAGGAAAAAAAACTCATGTTAAAAGTTAACCTTGGGTTAGCGCTAATCAGCCTCAGTTCGAACAACCGGCCCCAGGGTTTCTCGAAAAACCCGGCACTTTACGACGCTGCAGGGCTCCATTCTTAGGTGGGAGCCTAACCTGAACGTTAACCAAGAATCGTTCTTTTTGAAGACCAACACGACGGTGGCGTCGACAAGGATGACACCAAACGATAATTAGGCGTATTAAGCGATACATTGAACTGGAAGCACGGGAACAAATGTCTCAAGAAGAAAGTTGTTGGTTATGCTGTCCGTTCAAAACAATGTGAAAGGGACATTTTCTTCAAATTTCTCGAAGTCTTAAAAGGCGGAATGAAATGTAAATGAAAACAATAGAAAACAATTCCAGTTTCAGCGGAAGCCGTGAAATCAAAATAAAAGGGCAACAAACGCTAGACCCATAAAAACCAAATTATACGGTGGCGTTTTCCGTTTTTCGTTTCAAACTCACTGTACAACAAGGGCACCCAACGAGTACCGCGTTCGGTAAAAATCTGTTCGGAAGCAAGGTGAGGTAGAATTTCGAATATCGAACATACAGGCCCTTGGATTTTCGAACCGTGTATCTGAATTCATTTCGGTCCCTAAAAAATCTGAAACATCCCCCAAAAAATTCGCTACAAGGGGGAGAGTGATAAAAATACGGGTCTAGGACACATGAATTTGTCTAGTCATTTTTAGGTTAGAATTTAATTATTAGCTAAATTTCCTTATCAAAACTTAATCAAGAATTTACTCAGAAATATTTTATCGATTAAGTTTTGTGAGCTTGCTAATGCTAGCACCTGATAGTAGAATACTAAGCAGCAATAAAAGAAAATTTCTAGGACACAGATAATTAACCCATAAAAAATTGATTTAAAGTTTAGATTATATTTACAAAACTAATTATGGATCAATTAAATAATTTGAATACAACAAATTTGAAAAGAATTGCATCATATTTAAAAATTCAAGGCAGGTCAAGAATGACTAATAAAGAAGATCTTATTAATGAGATTAAAAAATTTAAAGAAGATGAAGTTATAGATTTAATTGAAAAAACCAGAAGCACACCTATTAATGCGTGTTTACACGGAAAAAATAAATATATTTGCAAAGAATGTGAAGGGTCACAAATATGTGTACATGATAAATATAAGTATCGTTGTAAAGAATGCGGCGGATCACAAATATGTGAGCATGGAAAACAAAAACAACAATGTAAAGAATGCGGCGGATCACAAATATGCGAACACAGAAAACAAAAATCTTCTTGTAGAGAATGTAGAATAAAAATGATTTATGATTTAAAAAATAAATAAAAATAAAATAAAATGGAAAATATTTTTAATCTAGATAAATACGAATTCAGAAATTTTACTTATTTTAATAATAATGAATTGGATTCTTGCGATTTTATTAATTCAATTAAAGATGATATAATAAAAAGACTATCAAAAGATAGAGAATGTTTAATAGGAGAAATAAATTTATGTTTTCATTTTTGGTGGAGGAATGTTAAACAAAATAGTTTTTTTGGAAATCAAACACCACTATTTATAAAAAATTTTGATTTTGGTGTTAATGGTATAAATGCTAATGATCTTATGGAAAATTTTTTAAAAGAAGATGAAAAAGAAGCTAGTATTAATGATTTTGATAATAAATATTTAATTAATTATATTTGTTTTAATAGGGAATATGATTATAATAAATTAAATAATAAAGAGAAATTTTTTAAAAATTTAGATAAAGAAATAAAAGAAGCAGTATGGGATCCTAATTGGTATCTTGATTTTGAAGAGTTAAGAGATTTGAAAGAAAGATGGAGTATTAATTAAAAAATAATTATGTTGTATAACCCAATAAATGGTTATATAACAAAAAAAATTTATCTAAATCTTAAACTAAAAGTTATTGGTGATCCTTCCAAATTAAATTTTTTAAATTCAGAGTCTAAGATTGCTAAATCAAAGTAATTAACTAAGTTATCATATTTTTTAACTGGAATTGTTGGATAATCTTTTGATGGTATGTTTGCTAGTAATTGTGATGGAGTTAGTTTTAAAAGTTCACTATTTTTACTTTTATTCATATATGACATCCTATTATCCACTATACTGCACATAAGTCTCAATGGTTCCTTAATCTGTATATTTATTGGATATATTTTACGAGGATTTATAATTTCAGGTAAACCTAAATTAACTTGCAAATCCCTACTAAGTTTAATGTTATAATTCTTATTTGAAAATAGATAACCAACATTATTATTGCCATTTATTGTTAACTTTAGATTATCTGTATAATTATGAAAAATTGATTGAATATCAACTAATGAATATGTGCCTGGCGGAATCTTTAAAACGAACCCTTGTCTTTCATCAGTTAACGCCTGTTGATTCTTAAAATTAATTAATCTTTTGTTTTGTATATTGCAATCAAGGAGTTGTATCTCTCGAAGATTTTCCAGAGGAGGATCTAAATAAACCCTTGTTTCTGAATCATACATTGTAATACTAAGCATTTTGTTTTGATTACATTATATTCATGTTTTTAGATTTCTATAATCAAAACATTAATGAAATAAAAACCAAGATAATGCTCCACCTAAAACTATAAATAATATAAGATTACTTTGATGTTGTGTTGTATCATTATTTTTTGGTTTAATTGAATCTGTTTGGGTTGTTATTGGTTTTGGTTTAGTTTCGGGTTTATGAAGTAACAAAACCTTTGTAGCACCTAAATTATGTCTTATCCCAACCTCTTTTGTTTCAGTATTTAATGAATTATTCGTACCAAATTTCATATCCCCCGTGGCTTTCATGAGTTTGTTATTATATCCAACTACACTTTCTGTATTTATTATCAAATTACTTGGCATCAACCAAACACCCGGAGCAATTGCCATATCCAGACGTACTTTAGCATTTTGTACAGCTAATTGATATCTTTGTACTGAATTAGCAAGATCATTTTCAATAACACTACTTTCAAATAAGGTTAAAAATTGCTGCTGAGTATTAATAGCCCCACCTCCGCTGCCATAAATAGGGGTTCTCATATCAGTTTGTGCCCCCAATATACAGTAAACAAAAGCTTCTACTGATCTATTTAATCTTCCAAGCCCAGCTTTTGTTACTCCATGTCCACTTGTAGGGATAAACCAAGCATATTTAAAATCAGCAAAGTCATCATTTCTCAGAAAAGATATTAGATTGCCTTCTAGCTGCTTTCCCCCATCATCTGAAAATTTATCCCCCGAACTAGGCCACATATCTGCTTTTTTATCATAATTTCTTATAACATGCACATTTTGATAATCATGATCTGTTGCGCCATATCTATTTCCATAATCGATGAATATATCACCTAACCCATTATTTCTTCCGCCCCGCCATCTAAAATCAGCATTATAACTTATTTCAAATTCATTACACAATCGATTATATGCAGATTTATTATATGGATTATTATTTATCGCAAAAGTTTGTTCGCCCGGCATAGGTAGTTTCAATTCATATAATATCCTCCTTATTGTGAAATATATATGAAACTTTATAAAGCTATTCACTACTTTTGGATAATTTAAACTTTCAAATGGGCTAATTCCACAACCAGATGTTGCACACCAAACCGCAAAATTTAATTGTTGAGGCCAATAATTAATATCTGGCTTATTTAACCATTTTCTACTTTGTTTCCCCGATTTGAAAGTTATAACTTGCTCTTTAAAAATATTAGGAAATATTGCTAAGAATTTCTTTTTGTCTGTTACATATATATACATCTCAGTTAACATTTTTGTAACATCAGTCGCAAAATCATCAAAAGAAACAGCCGGCGTAGGATAGCTTTGATTAGTAAAAGTTAAACTTTTTGGGAACGATACAGAGTCTACTTCAACAGAACTAAGCCCTAAATCTTTCCATAAAAGGTTTTTCAAACGAGGTGATAAATTATCAATCCCATTTTTACCAGTAGGATTATCATAAGACATTATTTTTGTATCATTAAATTTCCACTTAATATAACCGCTATATGAATCACGCACAAATGTAAATTGTTGAAGATCAGCTTTTGGATATTTATTTCTGAAATCATTAAATAAAGACATACTGTTATTTATGTTGGTAAAAGTTTTATTTATTGGGGTCATATTATTGTTTTTTATGGCATAACCAAAAAAATCCATATTATTATCTATGTTGATAATAATATGCAAAGTCTTTAGACTGAATTAACTTCTTTTCTTATACCCGCAAAACAATTACAACCAACATCCGTTCTTTCAAACGAAATTTTTAATGATTTGCTTCTGTAGCGGTCCTGGTTAATTGTTTTAATAGATCTGAACGAACGTCGCGTCTTATCTGTGACATATCCAAGTTTTTTTCTGTATATCTATTAAACTTTTGTCTAATTTCTCGTTTTAGTTTTTGAAACTTTTCCAATTCTGCTAAAATTATAGAAAATTCTTGATCAGACATTTTATTATCTTTCAAAGCTTTTGAAAACAAGTCGTTTACTGTGTTTAATGATGATTTTGCGGTTGATACTGTTTGTTCGTGTTTACTAACTTTATTTGAAAGTCTTTTTGTTGCGTAACCGAATCCAACCGATACTCCACCAAAAACTCCTCCAACAACGCCTAAAGGCACACCGACAACAGCACCAAAACCAGTAAGAGAAGTTCCTAAACCACTTGCAGATAGAATAACTGAAATCAAACCGCCACAAAAGCTTATTTTTGTAAGTATTCCTCTCGCTCTATTGTATTTTTTTCCTATATCTTCGTAATGTTTAATTTCTCTTTCAAGATTTTGTTGTACTTCGCCTGATTTTTGCAATCTGAAAATAAAAGGATCAGCATTATTAGGTAGTTGAGGGTAAATTTGATTGTAATCTGCCATATTGTATTTTACTGAACGGAATGATGTTTTTAAACCTATTTTCTCTTCTTTTTTATACTTTCCACAAAATATAAAACAACAGCCATTATCAACAACCAAGCATTCTCACCTAAAAATCCAATAACCTGACCAGCTGTTTTGAATAGAAAGCTAACTATTGCACCAACCATCCCCGGTAATATTTCACCAAGTTTTTTACCTATAGTTTTCAATCCATTGCCCACGCCCCTACCCAAAGCAGATAAACCTTTAGAAAGATTAGAAACTATAACTCCAATGATGACGCCTACAGCACTAACAACAGCAAATACTGTAAAACCATACTTTTTGAAGATATACTTTAACCTCTCTCGTAATGGTAAATTTTTAAGTATTTCATCTTTTTGCCTATCAATATTCGATAATTGTTCTTCGTTTGAAATTGTTTTATTTCTAAGTTGTTCTCTTAATTTATCAACCTCAGATTTTAATCGTTCATTGCTTTGTTCTAATTTTGATTCATTTGATTTGCCCTTCTTATATTTATCTATTTCTTCTTTGTATAATTTTATTTCATCAAAAAGTTTCTTTGCTTGTATTTTTAATTCTATATTCTGTTTAGCAGTTTGATCGAAAAGACTTTTATTTTCTGCTTTTTGTTCCTGTTGTCTCTCAATGAATTCCCTAAGTTCTTTTTCTCTTTCTACATATTGGTTAATCTCCTGAGGATATGTTTCTATTGTTGCTTTCAATCCTTGCAATGCATTATCTAAATCCTTATTTTTTTCAATGGATTTTTTCAATTCTGACGCGGTATTATTATATTTTTCCAACATGCTTTCATAATCACTTCCTAGAGATTTTCTCATTGTTTTTGGTAAATCTTCAAGCTTAAGATTTCCATCTTTATCAACTATTGTATGCCACACATTATTACCAGCAATACTTAATTTTCCTTCTATACTGCCATCTGCTCCAAATCTTACATTAAATGTACCATCATTGGGATCGTAATTTGGTAAATAACGTTTGAGTTGTTGTCTTGCATCTCTCATTCTATCGTATTCAGAATCTCTTTCTCTTAAAACATCGCTTAGATTCCTTCTTTCAGATGGTATATCCCATTCAGCCCGCCCCCTCTGTTGGTTATATTCATCATAGTCAGAATAATCTTGTTGAAAGGTTGTAGATGTATTATCCCCATCATCATTATCATCATTATCATCATCTTTTGGTAAATCTTCTAATGGTATATCTTCAGCCATGATTTTTTACTCATCAGTAAGAAATCTTTAAATATGCTTGAAGTTATAAAAATTTACTAACTGTGTAACCAAGAGCTAACATTCCTCCACCAACATACAACATTTCGCCCATCTTTTGATCGTCACTAGGTCTATAATAATCAGAGAATTTTGGCTCATGCATTTGACCATACAATTCCAAAGATTCATCTGTTTTTGAAAGATTTTTTGTTGCTTGATATTTATTATCCTTTCTTCGGATTTTCCAATCAATTAGTTTCTGTCTATTTTTCTGATATTCTGCATAATCTTTTTGATATTTTTCTAATGCTTTATCGTGTCGTATTTTTTCTGTATCTGTTTTATTTCCTGTTAGACGTTTTACAAGATAGTTTCCGCCAACAAAGGCGGTTGCATTTAATAAAGCTCCTAAACCCATCATTGCTATTGTTGCCATGTTTATTTATTTTGGTAAAATCTTTTGATCCTCTAAATATGTTTTTAGATACATACTACCCGACAATACAGCCACCCACTTTGCATAATTTGTAATACTTGAAGATGGATCATTCAAAAATGATTCTTTCATCATCTTTTTAGCAACATAGCCAACTCCGGCTCCTAATCCGATAAGTACCGCAGAATCAGTAACAGTTTTCACAAGTTTGTTTTCACTTGACATAATTTTTTACTACATCAGTAAGAAACTTTTAAATAACTTTATGTAGTAAAAAATAATTTATAATCACATCATTCCAATTTTTGGTCTATCTGTGGGTTGTGGAACTTGAGATAAATCAGGTATTCTGTTTTTATAATATCTCATAAACATATCAAATGCTGTAAAACCTATTCCAACAATTGATAATACTGTTGTAAAAGATAGATCTGGAAGCCAAGCCTTATTAGATTCACTTTCTGTATTTTCATTTTTCTCTTCCTCGTTACGTTTTGTCTCCCTAGCTAATGCTTCTTTTGCTTTTTTATTATATTCCGCTAATTTTCTACCAGCTGCAACTTTTTTTGGATCTTTTTCTTTATTTTTTGTTGAATTAACTTCTTTAGGCGGTTCTCTAGTAATTTGCTCAACTCCTTCAGTTTGTTCAGACATTATTATTTAGATGTTATTAATAATCCTTTAAATCTGCTTAGTTTACAGTATCAACACCTTCATAGTTATGCTTAGTATCTTGCTCAGTTGTGTTAGAATTACCTGATTTTTCACTTATAACTTGTTGATTTTTGTTGAATTTAACGTGTTTAGCTACTTGAAATAGACCGCTAGCAAGTGCTGCCAGTCTTCCTGCTTTCAATGCTAATAGACCTAAAATGTTTGTTAGTTCGCGATTAACCAAATCATCATTCTTCAAATCCTTACAAAGAGCTTCTATATCATCCACAGGAACCACATAAGAAATTACTTTAGAAACTAATTGAAGAGACGAATCTACCAATCCTCCGCTAATTTTCTTTCCTAATACTGCCTGATAACGATTATAATATTTTTCAACATCTTTTACTGATAATTTTTTTACATCACCCAGACTCATATCAACTCCTAAATATTCTTTTGTAGTTCCAAGAGATGCAAGAATAGCTAGTGATTCTTGTTTGATTTCAAGATCCTCACTTTGATTGTTATCATTTTTTCCCGTTACTCCCTGTTGTCGGTCAGTCTTCTCTTCAATGTAATCTTCAATTTCTGTCATCTTTTTTAAATTACTTCAGGAATCTCTAAATAGTAATTAAATGGGTAGCGTAAAGATAAACAAAGTCTAGAATATTTTTTGGTTTTCAGGAGTTGAACAAACTTTTTACTGGTTTCATAATCTATATCTCCTCCATAATCTTCAAAAAACATCTTCATGCCTTTTTGCGATGGATTATGAAAAGTAACAACGCAGGCAACATTTTCCCTAAATGGTTTTGCAATCGATGTTAATTGTTGAGTTAGAACCCAAACAGATAAACCATGATGTCTTCCAGAAAATGCTAAATCTATAAACTTGTTTGATCTTTTCTTCAGATCGGAGGAAACAGCGCAATCATCTAAAATTATTAGTGTATTTGTTCCAGAAAATAAAGTTTGACAATCAGTTAATAAATCATTAATCTCATCAATGTTACTTGAATCAGGTGATAATACAAAGAATCTCTTATCTCCGCTAGCAAAATTATGATATGTTTTATTTTTAGAATAAGTGGGGCATATTAGAACAATGTAATCAAAAAGTTTTCGAAATGAGCCTCTAAGTTGATCAATTAAATACTTTGTTTTACCGCAATTTGTTGGTCCAGTTATTATACAATGAAATGGAATTTTATTTATCAATTCTTCCATGGTTTTTGTATCATAACTAAAAGTTTTTAAGTCAGTACTTTATAGATTTCAACCGTGACTTTTCTATTTCCATAACTGCATCAGCCACAACAAACATATGACATGTTATAGTTCCAGATCCACTTTGTTTCCTTTTAATTTCTATTTTTACACCATCGTGTGTATTATTTAGAGCTAGTCCTCCACCATGAATACCATTATCTGGATGAGTTCTAGTATCAACCCAAAGAGCAAACTTGTCCGCGTAAAATTCTTTTTCTTTCAATGAAATTTGCAAACCATCATCCCTATGATATCTTTTTTTCACGGATTCCCAAAGATCGGATGGAATCATACCCCTAGAGTATATTCTATTTGGCACACCATCAACATCAATATTTACAGAAGATATGCCTGGGTTATAAAAATTTTCAGAATCCCTTGCTCCCGCAGCTTGAGGTAATAAAAACAAACATAATACCCCAGTCATTGATCTTCTTGGTAAATTAATATGCTGATTAATAACACCATCTTTATCAATGGAAAATGTAAAAGTTTTGTGTAAAGTAATATTTTCATAAAAGAATCCTTTTTCAACTTGATATGCTAATAGAGCTTCTTCCGCTAAGGATTTGCTTAAAATTGAAGAATATTCTAACTCCAAGTTTTTGATTGAATATGATGGTGTTTTTGTTGTATCAGAATAAATAAGAATATTACTAATTGGAGCAAGCGTAATCTCAAATATTAAATGATTTTCCAATGCCTTTGGATAAAAAACACCATGATCGTTTAAAATTGGGTGGTTTATTGGTATTCTATACTTTGTACCGTGAACATTAGCGAGAGCAACTTCTTTTACATCTTGTGTTTTTGCATCACCAGCTTTTGTTCTAAGTTTTCTAATATTTAGAGAAGAAATACCTTGTTTTAATTTATCTTCTCGCTCTTCTTCGGTTAAAAATAAATCATGATATGTTTGAAATAGATCATATCTTTGCGTATCTTGTAATGTTTCACCTCCAAAAAGAACTTTTAATCTGGATACAAGATTGCTCGCTAAATTATTAACAACTGTATTATTTGCATGACCCTCAACATCCAAATCAAATAAAAGAGATACACTTCCCGGCACAATCACTAAATTCTCGGAAAGTTTTGGAATATTTATATATAATGTTTCCCCCGGGCTGGCTGTGGATGGATTTAGAGTAATTCTATTCAATGTTGATTCCGCTTTCAAACCAAATGGTTCCTTTGGAATTCTATTTGGATCAATTTTTTCAGATATAGTTTCCTGCATACTTGATTTATAAGATACTATAGTTAACCTTTAAGTACCTTTTGCTCTAATTTGTTAATATGTTTTAATAATTTTTCTCTAGCCTCAGGAATTAAAATTAAAAAATTAAAAATATTATCACCATCTTCCATATCTAAAATTTTTTTAATTATAATTTTTTTCATAATGTTAATTTGATAACTTGAAAAAATTATCTTTTCTTCCTCCATTTTTTAATTTATAAGATACTTTTGTTAATTTTTAAATGAGTAACGAAAAGATACTTTCAAAAATATATTATTCAACTGAAGGATATTGGAAAGGATATTCTGCTATTAATAAATTAGCTGAGAAGGCAAAAGTAAGTGAAGATTCAGCAAAAAAGTGGTTACAAAAACAAGCAATATGGCAAATATATCTGCCGGCGCCTAAATATGTACCTAGACCGCACTGGACCGTGGATAAACCCAATCAAATTCACCAAGCAGATTTATTATTTTTACCTCATGATAGAGTTGGGAGAAAAACATATAAATACACATTAGTTGTTGTTGATGTTGCTTCTAGATATAAAGATGCAGAGCCATTAACCTCAAAAGAAAGTCGAGAAATATCAAAAGCTTTTGAAAAAATATATTCCAGGAAATTAAAATATCCAAAAACATTAATGGTTGATCCTGGAAAAGAATTTATGGGTGAGGTTTCAAAACTTATGAATTACCATAATGTAAAAATACAGAGAAGTGAAGCTGGAAACCATAGAGCTCAAGCATTTGTAGAAAACGCAAACAAAATATTGGGAGAAAGATTATTTAGTCATCAATATGCGCAAGAAATGATACAGAATGAAAGATCCAGAGTATGGGTGAAACGATTACCTTTTATTCTAAAAACTTTGAATAATACACCAACTAGAATAACCGGTAAAGAGCCCGTTAAGGCTATAAAACTGAAAGATGTTGATATTGAAACTAAAAAATATAATAGAGTGGTTGGTCTTGATGAGATTAGATTACCTCCTATTGTTAAAGTTAGATATTTATTATCTCCCGGCGAACTAGAAGGTGGTGAAAAAAGACGAGCTACAGACCCCATTTGGAGTATAAAAATTTATAATATTTCAAGAAGTTTGATTTCGCCTAATCAACCGGTTTTATATTATTTACAAGATGGTCCGCGGCGAGGATTTGTGCGTGAAGAATTACGGGTTGTTCCTTATGATACACAATTACCGCCCGATTCTGTTTTGGTAAGATAATGACCATATGGAAGAGTATTTTTCCCATCTTTGCAAATTATTCTCTTATCATCATAAGCCGATAGTGCTTTTTTATTAACTGTTTTTGTGTAAATTTCATGTAGTTTTGAACCAATTAAATTTTGTAATCTCATTTGTGGTTCTTTAGTATTCAAACAATTTTTAAAGTCATTAAATTTTATTGTTTTCTTAACAACTAATTTCTTTGTTCCTTTATTCTTCTTTATTTCTTTACCATTATCCATTAATATTGCATATTGTTTAGCCCCCAAACCCACAAATTCTGTAGGTATACTTCCGCCAAATTCGTCTTTAAACATTCCAATTACTTTTTTGTTTACACCTGTCTCAATTCCTGATGGATGATCTTTAATGTAATTGCTGGTGTCGAACTTTTCTATAATATCAGGACTTATATCTTTGTAGAAATCTTCAGTTTCTATAATATATACAAGAGAATCAGTATCAGTCATAAGTAATTCGGCTTTTTCTCCATATTTCTCTTTAATATAATTATAATGAAAGTCATACATTATTTGTTTACTTAGATCTAAAATGGAAAACCCTACATAAATTGGTTTATTAAATCTTATTTCTGTTTTCTTCATATTTATGGCGGCTAGATCCCCAGAAAAGATAGTAAAATGATTAAAGTTTGGTTTTCTTATTAATTTTTTAGCTGATTCTATATTATTAACTAATCTAACGTCTATCCTTTTTCTCATATTTTCCATTGTTTTACCAAATACAGAGTTATTCATAAGTTTAAAGAAATCTTTTTCAAAGTCATTTTTAGCTTGTGCTCTCAATTTAGTATTCAAATCAATGTAAGGTTTTAGCCACTCAGACTCTTCAAATTTAATTCCCTTATGAATCTTTGTTATTTTTAATCCTAGACTTTCATAAAATTTTAGAGTTTCATGGTGAACTACATATCTTTGCTTATCTAATAGGTTTGGTATTAATTTCTTAACTTTATTAACAGTAAGTTTTTCTGGAGCTAAAGGTAGATCTTTATGATCGTCGTGAAGATGCTTTGGGTATTCCAAATCAACCTCAACTATACAAGATATATTCCTCCAATTTTCAAGATCTTCATTTGGAATCCATTTAAAACCTCTTTTTGGTAATTTCTTGCTCATTCCAGCTCCATATAAGTTATTTGCGTCAAGATAAATAATATAACTTATAAGTTTATTTATTTCAAAATCTGTCATATAGGGGTTATTAGCTTTAGCATATCTTTTTGATACTTGAGATGTTCCGCCTCTAATCCCTTTCTCAATAAAAAGCAGCATATTAACATCTGTAAACAATTCTAAACTAACTTTAGTTAATTTTAACATCGCATCCCAAGATAATCCCGGTGATGTAAAATAATGAGCAGGATCTAAGCCATAATTATTAATACATACATCTCTAAAGTTCTCAAATACATCAACTAGCTGTAATACATCTGTTTTTAGATATAAATCATGATAATCTCTCATTATTTTCATATCAAATGTTGTCCATACATTTTTTGCATGCTCATAATCTTCATCAGAAATATCTTGATTATTAAGAATTGATTTAAATGCTTTCTTTGTTGGAATTTCTGTTTCATTAAGTTTATCAATGCGATCAAAATAATCATAGGGGAACACACCCTTTCTCAACAATAGTTTTAACTTTTCTCCCGCAAAATGTTTTTTAGTTTCTTTCATATTTTTATCTATTGGTGAAAAACACATACTTCCTAATAACTTACAATTCTTACATTGATCGCAATTACCAACACCCTTAAAAGTAATAATCTTTCCATCTTTTATATAACTTTTCAAACATTTTCCCGGTTTACATGATTCACATTTTCCGCATTTAGTAAGATTGTCAACTAATCCGCTAAGAGAGCTTTGCATAAATTTATAAGAATCAATGAATCTTATTTTTCTAGTAATAGGTTTTGTGTTGTCATCTTCATCATCATCATCATCTCCATAATTATCATCCTCTTCACCCTCACAATCATAATTAATTAAAATTTTCTTTGAAAAACTAATATACTTTTCATCTGTGCAGGCCAAGCAATCAATTTTACCCTTTGTTTTACCAAGATTCTTAATAAATAGATGTGAATCATACCCTGAAAGATTGTGAATTATTACTGGAATAAATTTAGGAATCACATATTTTAAATTACACATATTATGCGCTGCTCCTCTATATTTACCAGTAAGATGACAATGATCTATTACTTTTTTAAAATCTTCTTCAGTATTTTCATTAAATTTGCGATCACATATATGACAATTAGTTGCATTTTCATAATCTTTTTTATCCATTTCTGGCATATTCTTCTTATTATAAAATTCAAACTTCTTCTTTCTTTCTTCTATTAACATAAAAATTTTCCTAACATCTCTTTCTAAATATTCTGTAAATATCCGTGCAACATCCTCATCATCAGATTTTGCGGTATACTTCACACACTTTTTAAAATCATCTGGCAATATACTTTCATCAAAACATTTAATATAATAGCAGAATCCTGATGCTTTATGCAATTGGTAATTTTCAGTAAAGCTTTTAATTTCATTTGGTGAACAAGAATGTATTGGTATTAGACAGCTTTCAAAATCTACATAAATAACAAAAGGTAATCGCATTTTATTTTTAAAATTTTTAAAGTAAATAAATTTTGGACTCCCATCTTCATTCTTAGGCATTTTTATTTTAACTTCTCCGTGTGAATTACAGTATTCCTTATGTTCTTGCAAAATCCTTTCATCATAAAATGAATTGAAACATCTAATACAGAAATGTTTTTTGTTCTTATTTTCATCAATTTCAGATGATAAAAGTCTGCTAACATTTTTTACTAAAATATAATGGCTTTTTTCTCCATTAGTTATTAAAATTAATGTTATAACTTTACAATCGCATAACTTGCATTCATAATTATTACAATCACATTTATTACAACCACATTCTTCACATTCATGTTTTATACAACCTTCTTTCTCACATTCCTGTTTTTTCTTACAATCTTTTTTCATACATCCACAATTCTTGCATTTTTCTTCTTTCTTGCAATAACATTTATTGCTTAATCTTACTGGATATATTTTATCATCTTCTTCATCATATTTCAATACATTAACTAGATATGGGTTTTGTTTTTCAAACTTGCCAAAATCTTTTAATAACATTGAACCTTTAATACCAGAAAAGTCTAATTTTTTACAATTTTCCAACAATTCATTATTTACCCTCTCCCTATGGTTTTTTCTTGGGAACACCGCCTCTGTTAAAGTAAGTTGGCCGCAATCTTCACATTTATTCTGTATGTTAATAGTAGCTTTTTTTGCTGCTAATCTTTTTGGTGTTGGCATATATGAACTTCCAGAAATAACTGAGTAGGGTGTTATTCCAACATCAAAACGTGCCACAGAATCGAATTCAAAAACTAAATACTCGTATTTTTCTTGAAATTTTTCAAGCTCATAAAGTATATTTTTAATCATATCATCATATTCTTCTGATAAATCGCTTGCTTCAGTAATTATTATTGGTTTAGCATGAAAGTATTTTTCGATTTCTTCTTTAATTTGGTTTTTTTGTAAAGGAGTTTTTACAAACTTAGCTGTTAATATAGTCTTAACCTTATTTGGTTTCTTATCCTTATTAATAATATCTATAACTTTTTGTTTTATTTTTTTCATGAATTCTTCAATAGAATATCCTTTTTTACCATCTATAATGTGTTTTTTCAAATAACCCTTTTTGAATTTTTTTACATTTTCTCTAATGGTGAATTCTTCTTCTTTAGTACTACCTGGTATATTTTGCTTTCTTTTTGTTTTGAGCCTAGCCCCCTCCTTCTCATAATCTCTTTTAGCTTTTATTTGTTTTTGTTGATTTTTCGGGGGGTTGGTTTTATTTACTTTTTTATATCTTTCTATAAAATTTTTAGCTACTTCTTCTGCTTTATTTTTTACTTTTTCAGGAATGTATGGTTTTACAAAATCCCAAAACTTATTTAATACATTTCCTAAAAAAGGAGCTTGTTTTGTATTTTTAATCGAATCTTGTTTTATTGATGGTTTTTTAGGTTTTGTTGGAATAGGGGGCGGCGGACGTGTTGGTTTAGGTGGTGAGGGTCTTTTTGGTTTTGGTTTATTAATATTTATTGTGGGTTGGTTTGGAGGGGGTAAGCCTGGCGGCGTTCCTGGTCTATATCTATCTGGCGAACCTGGTGGTGTTCCAGGTATTGGTTGTGGAATAGTTAAAGGCGGTAAATTTGGGCGGTTTGTTGTCCTTATTTGTGGTATAGGAAGAGGTGGTTGTGGTTGGTTTCTTCTTCTCCTTGGTATATTATCTATCGCCCTAAAAATTTCTCGTCTATTATCAACTATTTGTTGTACATTATTAATTATTTCTGGTATGTTATTCAATGCTTGTATTTTATCTTCTTTATTAGTCATTCTTGACCTGCCTTGAATTCTATACCATGAAAGTAAAGTGCTTAATTGTTTTGTATTCAAATTATTTAATTGATCCATAATTAGTTTTGTAAATATAATCTAAACTTTAAATCAATTTTTTATGGGTTAATTATCTGTGTCCTAGAAATTTTCTTTTATTGCTGCTTAGTATTCTACTATCAGGTGCTAGCATTAGCAAGCTCACAAAACTTAATCGATAAAATATTTCTGAGTAAATTCTTGATTAAGTTTTGATAAGGAAATTTAGCTAATAATTAAATTCTAACCTAAAAATGACTAGACAAATTCATGTGTCCTAGACCCGTATTTTTATCACTCTCTAAGGGAAAAGTAGTCCCTTACGTTTTCGGAAAGGCTGTTTTTGCAAATTTTGGCACTCAGTAAGGTTACCAAGGAATTTCGGATGAGCAAATGGTTCGTTGGGAAGTTTTTAGAATTAAGGTGTCGCCCAGCTAGCATTTTCTGAAATAAAGATCATATTCCCTAAAATTTTCGCCTGGACACTTCAATTTTCAGCTAAGATATCCGAACAGATCAAATTCTTCTAGGTGATAAAAACATCTCTTTACACAGTCTTTAAACATTACAAGGAGCTTAGAAATATCTCTTTGAGGCTTTTGGCTCAATCTTCTCATTGGCTGGCCCCTTGTGCAAGTCTTGCTTTTTCGAAAAGGTCTCGCCCACTACACAGACATTCTCTGGGCGTCGTCACGCGTTACTTCCCCACAAAGAAGAGGAATTCGTTACAGAGCCCGAAGAAAGTCTGATGAAACGCTCGAAACGTCGGCTCCCTCTTTTTACCCTACGGTTTATCAACGTGTTTGATTATCCCAATTTCTAATGTGTCAATTCCCCATCGACACAGCACCAGTTTCTTTAGAAACCACCGCCGTAATACTTGATTTCATTCTCTACTTTTTATCCTGAATTCCTGAGTTTCCATTCGTGTTACAACTTCTGGTCGCTCGACGTCGTCCGCCGTCACGTCACCTGAACAGTCAAGACACAGAGACATGTCACGACGTGCATATACCACTTTACTGAGGCCCTTCCGACCTGTTTTACGACCGGTCATTAGAAAATCATTTCCACTCCGAGAGAGAGAGAGAGAGAGAGAGAGAGAGAGAGAGAGAGAGAGAGAGAGAGAGAGAGAGAGAGAGAGAGAACGATTGTGGTGTAAGGTTTTGATTTACCTAAACTGTGCTGGTAACCTCAGTTTCTGGAAAACAGGTACTCTAGGATAGGAGTGATTTGGGGAGTTTACTCTAGTATAGGGTATCAAAATTCAGCTGAACCAGCTCTGGTATAGGCTAACGGTTCCAGGGTTCCAACTGCACATCCCCACCCAGAAATTCCTAAAGTGCCCCACCGGGGTAGAAACTCACCACAAATCTGTTGTTCAGTGTTAAAAACATTCAATATTTGTATGAAAATTCATTAGGGTGCATGGCTTTGTAAGGCTGTTCAACGAAATACATGTATATTCGCAAATAAAACAAACCAGTCTATGATTAGAAATTTAAATTAGTTTAATAATAACATTAAGTATTCTCAACACAAAATGGGAAAAGGATCTTTTATTCAGAGATGAAATGATCCACCTCAGTGACTAATCCTCGTCCAAGAAGCGTTAAATTTGTATTACTGTTAAAAGAATTTTATGTACAGCTATAGTCGTGTAGCCAGTCAGTCAGTTAAGAGTACGAACTGGTTGGTCTGCAAGGAGCGTCTTCATCAGCTGTCTCATCAAAGAAGAATGAAATTCGGTGGCGACGTAAAACTGATATGGCGACAGATTCTAACGTGGACGGCTGAACACCAAGATCCTCCAGACCTGGCAAACCACGAGTCACTTTGTCTGACAAGAACTCCTGCAACAAACACAATTTACACGCAAAAATTAGTATAGGTAATATATGTGCGTTAGTGACCAAGCGTGAGGTCAACATGGCTGCATATTGATCGAGTTCTTTTTTTCCGCTTTTATTGACCGAGACGTAATCGAGGTCAATAAAAACAAACGAGGTGAATAAGCAGCCATGTTGACCGAACAAGCTTGATCAATAACGCCACTTTGTTTTGCTATGTTTTGTTTCGCGGGCCAACGCGGGAAATCCCTAGTATTTGCTAACTTTATTATTGCCCTTTCTGTCCGACTAGTTGGGTGATACTTAAACAATTAGACCCTTCGCCCTCAAGGGCCACGGGTCAATGGCCCATTTGGCTGCGCCTCATGGCCTATTGACCCGTAGCCCGCAAGGACTATGGGTCTAATTGTTAATTACAACTCAGAACTAATTCCTTGTACCACCATACGAGTAATACATAGTGCCACGTGGCAGCACATTTAATACATTCTTTTAGTAAGATTTATGGGAACAAACTGTTTTTACCCTGTACAACATATCTCTGGTGAGGCGTGGACTGAAGACGGACAACTCGAGAACTCTAGCCACAGCCCTGGAAATAAACAAAATTGAATACAACTGTATACATAATGGTTATTCTGGTTCAAGAAAATCCCTGACAAGTAGCGAACATTGGGTCACCAACAACAATAATGACCTCATCCAATTAATAGGACAATCACATGACTTTTGGAGGGCATATAGTTTATTTTGTGTCCCTCGTAGCATCATTAACGGCCCGCTAGGAGTCATCTGCGGCCCGCAAAGCGCGTGTTTTCAAGAGGGCGGTTTTCAATTTGGCCGCGTAACTTGATAATAATGACTATTCTTACAAGACTAAATCAGCCCGAGGACCAATAACTACAACCAGCCAACCACGAGGGCCAATAGTTTACCAGTATCAGACCAGCTATTAGGGACTTGAAGAAAACCACGACGGAAGCGTCAGCTAGTACGCCATTGAACAATAGCGCTACTGAATGAGAAAAACAATCAATATGCACGTGCAAAATAGAATATCAATAGATTTCTTTGTCATCCTCTGCAAAACAACAACGTGAAATGAACATTTTCCAAGTTTTGTTGGGAACGTGAGCGAAAAAGGTTAAATTTGCTCTGAAGAATTCCGGGATCAGAAGAAATTAAAGCGGTAGGCATTTAACTACTTTGCAAGAGGGAGCAATAAAGCAATTTCTTTTGATTAAAGCAGGCGCGAACGATTTATCAGCGACAGAAATCTATTTTCCAAGAAAAGCCGTCCAAGACGTTGCCGTCCTGTTTGCTTAAAGTCTGTAAAGTCCCAAATGATTCCTCGCAATTCAAATTCAGACTTTCGTCTTTAATATAAAGCTGGCATTAAATATGAACTAATTATTTCGGTAATTAAATCAATCCAAAACTCATAAACAGAAGGCTAACACAGAAATTCCCTACTTCAATCTCAAAATACGAAAACTTGTGCTGAATATTCCGGCAGCATATTTTCAGTGCAAAAACTCTAAATGCAGTTTCCAGACAAGCAAGAATCTCTTACTAACCAGGCTGCTCGGGTAGGTACTGGGAGAGTGTTGCATCTCAATCTTTTTTGTATGCACTCGGTCCATACTGTCAAGACCTAGGAATGTTATTCTTCCCGTGCATGTGCAGCCCTTGCGCGTGCTCAGTAAGATATATAATATATATTTAGCCAAGTCTAAAAGCGGAGCTCCCGATCTCATTACAACAGTAATGTAATGATAATTCTGTTCTGAGTTGATTTCGCTGGACTAAGTTGTTTTTACTTCACAAAACGCGGGTTTTCGCGCCAAAACAAAACTTATTATGCACACAGACTACCCAAAATTCATTGGTATGCCTCCGGTGCGGACGGACGGCGGTCGGTCGGTGTACGGTCACGTGATTACCAAATTTTCTGGGATGGGTAGATTACCTTAGCTATGGGGCTGCGCTACTAGTTTTACAACACTTTCGAGTGGTATACCGTAGAATATCCCACGAGTCACTTCTATTTTCTTCGTATACAAAAACGAGCCTTTAGAGGAGTGTGTATACCAAAAAAATACAAGTGACGAGTGGGATATTCCACGGTATACCACGAGAAAGGGTTGCATAACTATTACATACCATGCCACAGAAAATACGAACAACAGTTGAAAGAAATAGCCGAGAATCGCAACACACGATGGGAAGGTTGGGTGGGATACCGTTGAATTGCACTGATCGACGGGAACGCTCGGTAGAATACTAACGAATATACAACGGCTTTCCTGCATTCTGATTGGCTGTATTTTCTATGGCATGGTATAAACATCGGCATATATTGCATAACTCCAAGCACATAAATTCAAACCCAATAAGATGACTCTTGGTATTTTGCTGAAGAAAAAGCAAAAAAAACTTACTTGTATAATGCTCCTGGTATGGTATAATGAGACAGGTCTTTCCTCATAATGCGGTAGATATATTCAATGATGTCATACAGGAAATACTCCTCAGGGCTGCATACAAAGGTTAAAGACTTACACTGTAGCAAGTTCATTAAAATTGCTTCGTAATCAAAATTCTAAACACTTTTTTCTAAGGTATGTTACTTCTTGATTGACAAAACTTGTTTGAAAGAACAGTATTTTAAGGTTGCTCATAAATTGTTTCAGGGCATACATGTACACCTAAGACTGACTTAATGTTTGAAAAATCTACACTGGTCACAAAACCAAGGAATTATTCTAATTCTCTCACCTAACAGTTAGTTTTATCTTCATTAAATTTTCTTTCTGCAATATTGGGTTGTCATAGGAAGCAATCCAGTGTAACCTAATTTAATGATGAGGGCCGAAACATGTGTGGCCTAATGGCATATATCATGTTCACAACAAAACAGTTAATATATATCTTGCAAAAACTGTTGAGCTGTGCAAATAACATGATCATTCTACTATAGCTTCTGCCAAGACTTACCCAACAAGTTCATAGGTTTGACCAATGCTGCCATCTTCATGTACTGAATTGATTACAGCCTGCGCAACATCACAAACCTGACAAATAAAAGAGGGAAAAAATCACCTTAAAGAACGTCACTTTTTAAACACACAATACACACACAAAAACAAATAGCAATAAATGTAACAGGGGCAAATAATGATAATAAAAATAATAATAATAATATTAACAATAATGATAATAATGCCACATAGCTGGATAATGGATGCCTGGAAATGTTTGGTGTGCAGCTAATGTGCAGTATGGATGAGTGGAAGACTGAACTGACATCAAGTGGACAGGCATCGCGAGTTGTAAACATCAATAGAGGAATCTTCCAGGGAGATAGCCTTTTGCCCTTGTTGTTTGTATTGTGTATGGTGTCACTTTCATTAGTACTGAGAAAATCAAAAGATGGGTATGAGTGGGGAGGCCGTGAGTGCAAGATAAACCATCTACTGTTCATGCATGACCTGAAACTGATTGGGAAATCTCACGAACAGACTGATTTCCTTGCACAGATAGTTCATATATTTAGCGCAGATATAGGAATGAAGAAGAAGTGTGGGATGCTAGTACTGAAACAAGGTAAAATTGTTAAAATGGAAGGAACTGTGCTACCAGATGGGCAAGTTATGAAGGAGATCAATGAGAAAGAGTATAAGTACTTAGGAATCCTGGAAGCAGATTATTTGAAGGAGAAGAAATAAAAGGAGGCTGAAATTGGTGCTAAAAACAAAGTTGAATGGAAGGAATAAGATCATGGCTGTTAACACATGGGCTGTTGCAGTTCTAAGGCATAGTGCCAGTGTGATCGAATGGAAGAGTGAGGAACTGAAGGTGTTGGTTAAAAAAACCAGGAAGACAATGTCACTATATGGGGCTCTACAGGTTGCATCTGTCACGACAGAAAGGAAGACGAGGGCTAATTAGTTGCAAAAGGTGTGTGAAGGCTGAGGAAAATAATCTGGGTTAGTATCTAGAGAATTCAAACAATAGATTGTTGGCAGGAGTAAGGGGAGTTGGGATCTTGAACAGTGATACAGAAAAAGGAAAGGGTGAAAAACAAGAAAGACAGAATGCTACCTTGAATAGATGGAAAGAGAAAAAAATGCATGGCCAATTCCTGCGTGATATGCCAGAGACACTAGACAAAGACAAAATATGGGAATGGACTAGAAAAAGCAACTTAAAAATTGGAACTGAAGTCCTTATTTTTGCAGCCCAAGAACAAGTACTGAGAACGAATTATATTAAGTACAACATCAACAGATTCCCCACTTTGTAGATTGTGTGGTGAGAAGAGCGAAACAATAAACCACATTACCATATTTATGCATGTATTAAACATACTTTTTCCCCAAAATTCACATTCAAAATTGCAATGTGAATCCTATTGTATTCCTGTCAATAAGGCTGCAAATCTGCTGGGGAAAACATCTTTCACACTTCAAATGTCTCTGCTTAGTAACCTGGCAGTTCAACTTGACAGCAAATGCATTTGTTTGGAGTTGTTTTCAAAGAGTCTTGACCTTCTTTGCTGTTTTGTCTGTCTTATAAAACCATTTTTTATCTATAATCACACTTAAGAAGGTTTCATTGAAACCATCATGCTTGAGTTTGTAAGCATTTGACAAAAATTATGGTTAACATGAACGCATACACATGTGTTGCTAAACCAGGTAAAATGCTTGTATATGTGCGATAATATTAAACTTATCACACATGTCCATAGTAGCTGAAAGAAACTTCTACGAAGTACAAGATAAGTTTTACAAGAAATTCATACATGCTCAAAAAATAAGGTGCATATTATACACAGGTGCATGTTATACATGCACAAATACAGTATTTGCAAATGTAACAAACTGGCGCAGAATGAGTATAAGAGACGGCACAACAGTATTGGTGCACTGGACACTCTGTTGTAAGTATGATATACATAAAAGTGAGAAATGGTATGAACACCAACCAGAGAGGGTCGTGGAAAACAAACTGTGTGTGTGGCAGCACAAAAGGATCAAACATTACGTGAAAATCATATAGTTATACCACCCATATAAAACAGAGGTGCAGACATTTTCAAGAATTAGATGGAAGGCTAAGAATCAAAACAGCACCACCTTTACAGTAACATTTGTAATATTTCAGGGTGGTATCTTCACTTCATTTCACTTTGTCAACTTTGCGCTTCGATTTGCCACTGATCCCATAAACCCCACAATTGTATGAAGCTTTCCCTGAAGTAAACTTTAACAAATGCATCATTTCAATTCAACTAAAAACAACATATATTGATATTTACGTAAACTGGGACTTTAGTGGTCGTCATGCCTCCATTGATGAGAGGAATACCAAACGGTAGTTTTCTTAGATCTGAAGAACACAAAACAAATTTATTTGTTGTAAATATATTAAAATTCCTAAGAAACATCTTTTATAACTTGTTGTTAGCACTGACAATCAGCTAGGATAAGCAATGTGTGTGAAAATACAAAAGCCAAGTATACTTCTAGCTTCCCATTTTGACAAAAACCAACCACCAATACAATGAAAGTTAATTTAAATTCAACGTAAAAATAGAAATACATGTATATATTTTATTGTTCATCTTCCTCTTCTAAAGCCACATTCATGGTTTTGCTTTCTTTCTCCAAAAACACAATGAAGATTAATAACGCTTACAAACCCAAGCTCACTTACATGCATAGTAGTTCAAGAATTTATCTTCATGTCCAAATAATGTTGCTGGTCGCAAGATGGTTGCATCAGGAAATTCTTCTCTGACAGCTGCTTCACCACGGGCCTGTAAAACATTGTATTATATTAATATACAAGAACACACATTTAAATTATTTTTTATTCAGATCAAAATCTGGAAGACACATGTTGCAGAGGAAAAAATAAACAGTAGTCACCTTGGACTGTAGGAATTTAGATGGATTTTCTTCATTAGCATTTAAAGCCGAGACATGAATCAAACGCTTGACTCCAGCCTCCCTTGCAGCCTTGGCAATCAATCTGGCTCCTTCAGCATGGACATCATCAAAAGAGTAATTCCTAAGCAACAAAATATACAATATAAGTTGCAGAAGACATGCAATTTATGAAAATATTAAAACAAAATGCATGTGTATTCATTAAAAATTGTTTCATCATATACCTTGTTTCAAATTGTCTTCCTACCAGGTTGATGACACAGTTAGAATGTGTCATAACTTTGGCAATTGAGTCAAAGTCTTTGAGGTTGTAGTCCTAGGAAACACAAGAATGCCTCAAATACACTGTAAATTACCTGTCCAGTATAATAACACTGAAGTCATGTAAGTTTAAAAACTTACAAAGAACATGATCTGTCCCAAATCACCCATAAGTCTCAGGTGTCTATAATCATATTCATCACCACGATACGGAACAATGATTTGGCTCCCACCACGCCCTGTTAGCAACATTACAAGAAAACCAAAATTAATAATACTACATCAGTTCAATCAATCAATCAATTACTTTATTAACGTGTCAGGAGGAGTCTAGCTTACCTGTAGGTCAACTAATTGGGGACACCTAACTACAACTACATTAAAAGTAAGAGTAAGTATTTTAAATATGATACAAATACCACAAGATCTCACCCATAAAACAAATAAAACTAATTCACTTATTATATTATATAAATATTTCCCATAAGACCTATCCCCTCTCAGCCCACTATTTACAAGCCTTCAAGAGTCTTTTTAGCTGATACATAGTGTACAATTTTTACAATTATCCTCGATCAACCCAACTAGATCCAATTTTCTAATTTTAGCCTTGAACGTATTTAAAGATGCAGAGTATCTGGTTTTGACCAAAGAACTGGACCTAGATATCATAAGCTGTGTTTACCGTACGTAACGGTGTTGAATCTTGGTATTACAAAATCTGAGTTTCTAAGGCTATAGCTATTGATGTTATTTTTTTGGAAAAATTCTTTATTTGTATGGAGGACACAGATCGTTCTTTAATTTAAACATTAGAGTAGCAATGTCTTGTAGTCGCCTGTTCCTTACCGTGGACAGCAATTTTATTAAAGTTACTGTTTATAGAGGATATTTCAGAGAAATTTTGTATCTCTGCGTGGCCATGTAATGTTTTATGTTTTAAACCAACACCAATATTTTAAAGCACAATTTATTATGTTACCATAGCAATGTGTTATCACATGTGAACATTACCTTGATGTGTGAAGACAATTATCATGTTTTCACGCAAAATTCTCCTAGAATTGCACTGGTGTTTACATAATAAAGTTAGATGTTCACTTCATCAAATTAACATTCTACATACAAGTACATCAGCATTATGACCACAAATGGTGTACTGACCCAATCTGTTGATCACATATCTTCCTAGGAAGCCAGTAGCACCAAACACTGTTGCCACAACACCACTGAAGGATGACCTCCCTCCTGGGCCAGCCTTTGGCAGATAGCTTACATTCCGCTGAAATAAAGGTATAAAAAGGTAAAGGAGCACATGAGCCAAAGGCCCACACGACCGGAGCTTATCCCGGTTTCAATAAACAACCTTGAACCGTAACAACATTTACATACAGTGCAGGGTTTGATAAACATCGTGTTCATCATCTTGGATGGGTGGATCTTTCTGCAGTGCAAGTAAATTTCCATGATATCTTTTCAAAGGCAGTCAAGCTCAGTACATGTGGCTTATGGGTGCATATTACAATTATTTGCTTTCACTGTAACATTTGTGGTTTACTTGAACATATCTTTGAAGTTATTGTGAAGGGCAGGATTAATGTTAAATTTGCCAGCTGAAATTTGGCCATTGTTCAACTTTATGGTTGCAACCAAAGTGGTTAAAACAAGAAAATAAACTACTGCCTGTCTACACCTTTATCACTGGCGTTGTAGGTCATCCAACTGAAATACCTCAACTGGCAGCAGTTTTCTTAGCTACAACCCTAAAAAGGGTGAAAGTTTGCAGCTATTCCCTTCCAATGAGCAAATGGAGTCCAATGGAAAACACTTCACGGCCTCCCATACAGCACTGGACTGAACTTTTTCTAAGTTTCTTGCAAATAGAAAATCCGCAATTCCAATGGAATCTATTTGCTTCCGATGGGCGAATGGAGTCAGATGGAAAACATTTCACAGCCTCCCATATAGCACTGGACTGAAAATTTTCTAATTTTTTCCAAAAACTCCAGTGGAGTGAGTTAAATTGCTCAGACTTCCAGTTTCATTTCGGTAATAGACTTCCACTTTTCCAATCGAGCAAAAACATTTTCCGACAGAATCTAGTCAAGTATGTTGGACATGTATGAAGTTTTAATACAAGAGGGAGCTCCATTGTAAATGACAAAACAATACTTCAATATACTGTAGGTATAGGTACAAATATCTTGGAAATAATGGTTGAATGATACTTGTTGCATTTTCAGAGCACCTGTTTTACATGATTTAACCTGGATCAACCCGCCCAAGGCAATTAACAAAACTCTTGTTGATTTTTTTTCATAAACTCTAACGTTATGACCACTCAATAATAAGCTTGTCAATATTGCTTATTATAATAATAATAATAATAATAATAATAATATACTCCATTTATATTGCACATATTCTATATTAATAATCATATGCACATTACAATCAGACCAATAGACCATGACACCGGGAACACGCCCTACTCTTTTCGAACAGTGCCATGGATTCTTTTACGTCCCACATTACAGATAGAGTTGTGAGACGGGGCCTACCGTTTATCGTCCTTATCCGAGAAGACTAGAAAGTCTAACCATTTGCAGATGCCATTACAAAGGCAGCACTTTCTACTCAATTATTTTAACCCTTTCACTCCCAAGGGGTCTCCATTTGATGAGTAAAATCGTCTGGCGTTAGACAGAGTAAAATCTATAAAGTCACTCTTGGGAGTGAAAGGGTTAAGGGAGATAGTTTTTAACCCTTTCACTCCCAAGGGGTCTCCATTTGACGAGTAAAATCGTCTGGCATTAGACAGAGTAAAATCTATAAAGTCACTCTTGGGAGTGAAAGGGTTAAGACCATGAGTGTTGGTCCGGCCGGGATTTTGAACCCGCGACCTCCCGCACGATAGTCCAGTGCTCTACCAACTGAGCTAACTGGTCGGCGGTCAGCTAACTGGTCGGCGGTTTGCTTTCCAGCAAATCACTGCAATATTTTTAATTCCTACATTACTAGTTTACCTGACAGCAGACAGCTAATCCTAACAAAGGCTTTGTAGGACTCACTGAAATAAAAAATACAGGAAATATACACAAGGCAGTTTTAAGAATGTCTGTTTGGAACACAGTTTGGCTAAATTTCTGCACCAACCCAAACTTTACCATGCATGCTGTAGCTGTATTGTCTAGGATGATGCTCATGCAAATATTCCTTGCTTTCAAGTACGAAACAGTGTGGCTACAGCATGCATAGTGAAGTATAGGGTGATATGGAAATCTACCGTATTCGCACGTGTATAGGGCGCACTCATGTATAAGCCGCACTCATGTATAAGCCGCACCCCGAGTTTTGCCATATTTCTTGAAAAAAAATTCACGCGTTCTTAAAAACACAAAGGCCTGGCGAGTGCCGAGTACCATCAAGATATTGTTATTTGATTATATGACAAAATTCATCGCGATAAATAATCTAACACAGAATGCAATCGATCGAACAAACAAAACTGTGTCAACTCGATTGTACGAAAGTTCACGTTGCGTTTCTTATGCAGTGTTTGTTGTTCTCAGACTTTGTTTTCGTTAGAAACAAAGCTCAGATGTAAGTACACATAACGGATAAATTATTTGACAGAAAAATCAATGTTGAATCTCAAATTTAATATGAAACATAAGCATACGAGACATGTGATCGCTACTTTGGTGTACTTGTACTCGCGTTGTCACAGATATGTTAACGGAGATTCTGGCAATTCCACACGCGTGAATCATTTCTTTGCTATGAGAAACAGTGAGACCCCTCAGATTGTCTCTGAAGGATTTATTGACTCCATGAGGTGCAGGGATCAAACTTCAAGACATTCGTTTCGTTCACGCACAATTGTTATCGGTTGCTAAGGTTACTGAATGAATCAAAGATGGCGGCGGATTGTGTCAACTCGCACAAGGGTTTATGCTGTGTTTTCTATGTAGTGTTTGATGTTCTTGGACTATGTTTTCATTGGAAACCAAGCTAAGTTGTAATTAAATGTAATTATCGGGTAGAAAAAGCCCATGTTGAATCTCAAATCTATTTCTAAGCATGTCGCACGCAAGACATGCGATCGCTACTTGTACACGTGTTCTGTTAGATTCTACATACGTGGATCATTTCTCGGTTATGAGAAATATTTAAAGCCTCCAGATTCAATGATTTATATCTCAGCGAGGTTCAAGGATCGGACTGATACTTTCAGGCTTCAAAATGTTCGTTTCAGCAGCGATTGACTAAAATATCAAAGCTCCATGTCTGCCCAAGCCTATACACATGTGTTGTATGAAGAATTACGTGACAACTTTAAAGGGGCTTTCACTAAATCATATGAAGATTTTAGTTATACCGTGTATAGGCCGCACCCCCATTTTGCACAAAATTTATTTGAAAAAAAAGTGCGGCCTCTATACACGTGCGAATACGGTAGTCTCATATGTAAAATAAAGCAGTTCAGCTTTTTGAAGTGTTACCCATCATACTGGAATTCTCGGAAAAATTTCCACACAGGTCCCTACCTCATTATGCATGCTGTAGCCATACGGTTTCGTTCTCAGAAAACAAATGTTTGCACGCGCACTTCCCAAGACAATTCAACTACAGCATGCATAATGAAGTAGGGACCTGTGAGGAAATCTTACGGAATTCTCGACTGATTATTACCCAATGAGACAACAGGTTTGTAGCAACAAATAATACAAGCTGAAGAGTTAAACAGCAAAATCAGATATATGTACAATGAAGAAAGATGTACAAACATGTACAAAGAGCCGATACAAAAGACCAAACAATACACTACAGTTAACCAATGACTCCTAAACAAAGAAAATACAATGGTTATTCCTTCGTGTACCGGTATACGAGGACAGAACCCACATTTGCATCTGAGACTCTGCAATGTACACACTATAGTAAAGTTGCGACGCATAGAGAGAAAGCTTTCACCTCAAGCTGTATAGCGTTGATAACAAATGCGGTAACCTCGCCTCTATATTCTGCATCTCTACATCATAAAAGATAATTTAAAACACACAATTTATCTCAGTATAAGGAAGTATTCTGCGACGATCACTTTACTTACTCAGCCAATCAAAGCTAGTCGGTCCAGGAATACGAGTGTACGGACGCAATGATTTGAATAAATTACGTTCCAACAGTAGCACATTAACAATATCACACTGTAACACTTTTTATCATTTCTTAACACAACACTATAGCGTATTTATCCATAAATAGGTAAAAGTTTAGAGTACTTACCATGAAGCTTTCCAAAACATCGACTAACCAACATGGCTGCGATCGGCGGGGCACACATGCAGCGTTCCTTAATGGTCAGCGACCTCATTCAGTTTCAAACGTGTTGTAAAGTGAAATGAAATGCCCCGCTTCAATCAAAGTGAACTGAAGAGAAACACAAGAAATTGTCATATAATCCAACGTACGAATTGATAAAGTAAGTTAGTATATACTAAAACAGTGGATAGCGTTGAAGGTGCGCTCTGATTGGCTAGTCAAACTCCGAATATCCTGTGCTATTTACCTCCGAACAACTTGCGAATTTTTCTCTCTGCCGCGCGAATATGGCGGCCCGGTTTGTATGTATGACAAGCGAAGAAATCATCCAAATTAACAACGAAGCACTCCCTGGAAACTCGAAGAAAGCGACTAAATTTGGCTTGGCCGTGTTCAGAGGTAATGGCTTATGTTTTTAACCCGGAGTTTAGCGGTAAAAAGCAACGAGTAAGGTTTTTATTTACAAATGCAAATTAATCTTGTATGACCAAATTTGATGTCGCTTGTTTACTTGAGAACCAAAGACTGAAAGTTGAATTATATTTTTTTACAGAATGGGTTTGCAATTCTATTTGATGAAATGTCGCCACTAGAACCAAACAAAATTTTTTCTCAGCGAGAAAACGAGACGTACGGCAGTAATTACAACAAAAAATCCCTAACGCATAGATTCCAAGTCTCCAGCTTTCGGCTGGAGACTCCAGCTTTCAGACTCAATCTCCAGCTCTCCAGCCGAGCAAGCGAAATCTCCAGCTAAGCTTGGGTAAACAAATTTTGTAAAACATGTATCACATAAATTATTGTTCCACAAACGTAAAACTGTTCATGATCTGAGAAATTGTGAAATCGACGAGAAATCGGCGGCAAATTGACGCACAGGCGGCCCAAGCTCACAATGCGAGGAGTTTTTTTTTAATCTTTATGCGAACGTTGAGCGCGCGAAACGTGACACGGTTACCGCCGACATCTACTTAACAATTAGACCCGTAGCCCGCAAGGGCTACGGGTCAATAGCCCATGAGGCGAAGCCGAATGGGCTATTGACCTGTAGCCCTTGAGGGCGAAGGGTCTAATTGTTTTAGTATCACCCAACTAGTCGGACAGAAGAAGCAATAACAACGTTAGCAAATGCAAGTTGAAGAAAGATTTATTTGGGAATAAAAGAAAAGGAAGCGCCACGAATTTCGCTACTCGAGGACTATTACTAATAGACCTCTAGTAGCGTAGCCAATCAGATTGCGGCATTTGCATTAGTCCACTAGTTGGGTGATACTAATATTACATAGCGACCGAGTTTGGTTACGCGAAACGTGACCTTCGCCTTGCAGTATGTGGTGGTGTTGTGTTACAACGGTTTGAATTTATAAATGTTTGTATGGGGAAAAACGGTAATCGACATTATAGCTGAAATTTTGGTATTTTTGCAGTAAAGATGACTCACCTCAATGCCTTGTTGTCTTTTCTATTGTCATCTCGCTTCTCAGCTCGATCCGAAGCCTTTTAAGCAAGTTGTCGCTTTTTGGTTAATTCCTCTAACCAAAAAGCGACAACTTGCTTAAAAGGCTTCGGATCGAGCTGAGAAGCGAGATGACAATAGAAAAGACAACAAGGCATTGAGGGGAGTCATCTTTACTACAAAAATACCAAAATTTCAGCTATAATGTCGATTACCGTTTTTCCCCATACAAACTTTATAAATTCAAACCGTTGTAACACAACACCACCACATACTGCAAGGCGAAGGTCACGTTTCGCGTAACCAAACTCGGTCGCTACTTAACAATTAGACCCGTAGCCCGCAAGGGCTACGGGTCAATAGCCCATGAGGCGAAGCCGAATGGGCTATTGACCTGTAGCCCTTGAGGGCGAAGGGAGTAGTAGGAAAGTGACAGTTCTGGCGCAAAGGGCGTGGTCAAAACTGATCAAAATCCTGCACGCGTGCAGGATCCAAAATGCGATCCTACCAGCTTAAAGGAATGTTACTATACATCCAAGAACTCATCATGCCAAATCAAAACCAAACTGTCAAAGAGCTCCGCGCCATTGCCAAGGAGCGTAAGATAGCCAGATATTACAAAATGCGTCGGGAGGAGTTACTAGAGGCGCTGGGGATGCCTGAAGAGGTACCTAGTGCTAGTAGTGGTAGTGGGGGAACAACGCATATTCTCGATGAGCCTGTCCCAGAAATAAGTGTCCCGATTCTTGAGCCTACTAAATACGTACCTCCAAGTGCCCCTAGTCGTCGGTGGAGAACACTTGTTTCGAATTATAACAAAAGAGTACAGAAGAAAATAAACAAGTTTGTGAATTGGATTTTGAATTATGTCCCAAAGAGAATCAAAAAGCCTGCGAACAAAAGAATCAGGAAGTTGAAGGAGGAAGTAAGAAGCATATGGGCTGTACTGGAGCCGTTCAATGTAAAAGAAAAGGAAAGGGCACTGAAAGGGTTCTTCAAAACATATCGGATCGATGGTAAAAATGGGTACGGTCCTCAAGAGTTCATCAAGAAAATAAAACCAAAGGTTTTGGAGTTACTTTATACTAGAAGTAAACCCATCAAGGTGAAGTTTGTATTCACTTGCTAGTAGTATATAGGAGAATTTTTTCCCGGATTTTCAATTTCAGGAAATTAACAGAAAATTTACCAAGGATTTTTGTTATTATTAAAAAAAATTTATAAATTTACCAGAAAATTATCAGGAAATTAACAGAAAATTTACCAAGGATTTTTTTCCGGGGTTTCTAGTTTTGGGTGAGATTTGACAGAGATTTTAATAGAGATTTATAAATTTTGGAATTGAATAATGATTTAAAGAAATGTGTAAATGTAAAAAAAGTATGGATAGACTCAATGTAATACAATTGAAACAAATCGCTAAAGAAAATGGTATTGAAAAAGCTTATCTAATGATTAGACCACAACTTGAAGAAGTGTTGAATAATATACGAGGTTTAATAATTAGAGTTCCAGAAATACTTACTGATAGACAATTAAAAAAAGCAGGTAAAGACTTTGGTATTATAGATTATTTAAAAATGAATAGGGAGCAACTCACTGAAGCTTTGAGTAATATACCAGAACTTATAATCAATACCCCCAACCAACCCCAAACCAAATCAATTCAAACCCCCACTCCTCAAAAAAATATTGTATCTAGTTTTATAGATAGCGCTAATAAGTTAGCGAACAACATCCCTAAAACAAAAAACAAAACTTTTAATTGGATAAAGAATGAGACAGTTAAAGTGGCGAACCAGGTTAAGTCTTTTGATGAAGCGCTTAAAGATCTCATTAATAAAAATATCTCCGAACTTAATAATAACAGACCACCCCAACCTAGAAGACAGGTAAATATATCTGAGAGTGTAAGAGATGAATTGAAGGAAAAAGATAAACAAAACAAACGACACCGCACAACAACCCTTAGAATATTACCAATAAGACCACCTATAATCGGAAATAATCGTCAAAATGCGACCGAAACGGGTGTAATTGTTATTGAAGTTAGGACAGATCTAAATAATAACTTATCAGAAAGGATTTTTAGTGAACTAAAACCACACATAGAAATGCGTTCAAGAATTGTTTTCGGTTTCAGCGCTGCAGTTTATAGAGGAGGTGGAGAAATAGCCCCGCACAACCACACATTTAGAGGAGAGGGGACTTTTACAAGTTTATCGGGAATAAAAAATTATATAGGAAGGTGTGAAGGTAAAAGGCTAGATTTAGAGGATGTTGAAGCATGGGGTAAAGCATACTTACCACCAACAGATATTATTGAAACTAAAGGTGTATACCAAGGTAAAGTTGAGTTTATTAATGTAACAGTAAAAGTTATTCACAGCAACGAGCCTTTAATGGGGTGTGGACCATTACCAGATTGGTTACGTAACAAGAAATGTATTCACGCCCTCGATGATAAGAACGACAATCTATGTGTCTGGAGGTGTATAGCTGTTTACATGAACTATCGTGATAATAAAAATAGACCCGCGGAGGACACCACCAGAAAAGCACTGAAAATGGCCCGAGATTTTTATGATAACCAAAAATTGAAACCTTCAGACGTTAGGGAGACGAAACTTGTTGATTTTGAGGGTATTGCTAAGATGTTTTCTATTAACATACGTTTATATGAACCAAAAGAAGAAAACCAAAATGTTTGGAAACTAGTGTTCGGTAAAGATCACTTCAAAATTAATTTACCGTGTGTAGATATCGGACTCTATAAGGGCCACTGTTTTTACATCAAGGATATGGAGATGCTAACTAAACTTTGGGAATGTTCTGGATGTCACCAAAGATTTATCAGACACGACAACTATAACAGGCACGTTACAGAAAAAACATGTTCGGGAGGAAAAACAGAATTAATATGTGAGGGGAAAAAGTTCAAACACATCATGAATAGCTCTGAAAAGGTGTTTTATGGGGGTAATACCCAATTTAGTTATGATGGGTGCCGATGGATTGAAGCACAGTCAGAGAATATTGGTAAACACATTCATCATGCTCTATGTGGTCATGGGGGTGAGCGGTGGTGTCTGAAGAATGGTGAAAAGGAGATTTTGGTTGATGGATACGAGCCGGAGACTAGGACCGTTTTTCAATTCTATGGGTGTAAATGGCACGGCTGCCCCTGTTCAAGTAACGATAAAACTAGATACAATGAAACTATCGAAATGGAAAATAGGATTAAAGACTTGGGATATAATGTTGTCTCTGTTTGGGAGCATGAAAAACCTAAATTAAGTGATATGTGGCTTAAAAAAAAATTTATACCATACCAACATTATATTATTTACGATTTTGAAGCAATACTACAAAAAGATTATCAACAGATCACTGATGATTTGACTTTCACTCATAAACATATTCCAGTTAGTGTTGCCATAACCGACAGTTTAACAAACGAACCTACCTTTCTTGTAAATTCAAACCCTGATGAACTTATAAAAGACTTTGTTACAAATTTAGAAAAACGAAGGAAAATGATTGTAGAAAAAGTTCAAAAAGAACACCCATTACCTGATCAAGATTCTATCCCAAAGAAAGTTTTAGAAGAGCACAAAAAATGGTGTAATCAAGTTCCTGTTTTAGGGTTCAATAGCGGAAATTATGATATTAATATGATCAAAATATATTTTATAAAACACATGACCAATCAAACCAAAGAGATGTTTGTTGCAAAGAAAGAGAATAACTATATGTTTTTGACAACCCCCCATTTCAAATTCTTAGATGTGATGTCCTACTTGGCCCCTGGACTTTCTTTTGATAAGTGGTGTAAAGCAAATAACTGTGAAACCAAAAAACTTGTATTTCCTTACGAATGGTTGGATAGTTATTATAAGCTTTCTCACATAGGTCCTGTGAAATATGAAAAATTTTACTCAAGCTTACACAAGAAAATAACAATATCTCCTCAAGAATACGAAGAATTTAAGATTGAATTCGAAAAGAGGGGTTGTTTTACCATGGGGGATTGGTTGAGAGAGTATAACCTGCATGATGTTATTCCTTTCAAAGAAGCTTTAGAAAAAACACTAGCGCTATATTATCCAAATGAAATTGATATATTAAAAGATGCTGTTTCTATCCCCAGCGTCTCAATGAAGTATGTTCTAAACAAATTCCAAAAAATGAAGAAGAGACACGAACCTTCCTTATATGCTCCTGGTAAACCTTGCTTTCATAAATGTGAGAGTAGTTGTAGAAAAAAAAAGTTCTGTAAAAAATGTCACAAAACAAAGAAAGAATGCACCACATGCCCCAAAAACAAGATTTATGAACTCTTGAAAACGGGTATGATTGGAGGTCCTAGTATTGTGTTTATCCGTTATGCAGAGATGGGTAAAACAAAGATTCGCCCCCATAAATATAAACTTCCAAAAAATTGTGTGTGCGTCGTTGGTTATGATGCAAACGGGTTATATCTTTTCGTATCAGGTCAAGAAATGCCATGCGGTAAAGAAGAATATATTGAGGTTGAAAATCCAACAGATCCTGAATATGTTAAGAAGATTTGTGACGATATTCTCGCTAACAACCTTTTTGGGTTTTGTCAAGTTGATATAAATGTCCCTGAAAATCTCAAAGAAAAATTTGAAGAGTTCTCACCGCTATTTGTTGTAGACAGCGTTCCAGAAGATCTAGTACCAGAACATATGAAAGAATATCAAAAAGCTACAGAAAGAAAAACTCTAAAAGATACCAAAAAATTGCTTGGGGTTACTAAGGCAAAGAAGATATTGTTATACACACCCCTAGTGAAATGGTATCTTAATCATGGTTTGGAGGTTACAGCTATACATAAGATTTTGAAATATGAATCAGGAAGACCTTTTAAATGGTTTCCAGAAGAAGTGAGTAACGCACGAAGAGATGGTGATATTGAGGTTATGGTCGAAAAGTTAAGTAAAGCTGTTAATGAAAACAAGAGAGATGATGTCGACACTATTATGAATGAATTAAAACAATTCCCTGATGTAGTACCATTTATTGAAGAGAACAAAGAACTTAATGTGTTGGTTGAAAAACTGAATTCAAAGTATAAAGGTTGCAAAGAATTGGGTGATACTTACAAACTAAAAGGAAATTCATTCTATGGAAAAATGATAGAAGATCTAGAAAGGCACATGAAAACAAGATATACTCAAGATGAGAAGGAGGTTGATAAAGCTTTTAGAAGTTCTTTCAATGAAGATATAGAACCGATAAATGAAACATATGAAATAACAGATCGAAAAAGACATGTAAACATAACGCGTCCTTATCAATGCGGTATCGCGGTATATCAATTGGCTAAACTTCGGATGATAGAATTTTACTATGATTTTCTTGATAAATATGTAGATAGAAAGGATTTTGAACTAATCCAAATGGACACGGATAGTTTTTACATGGCCCTTTCAGATGAAAACTTGGACAATATTATAAAACCTGAAATGCAAAAAGAATACTTTAATGGGGGAAAAGAAAAATTCCTTTCAACTTCAAAATACCACGACAAGACCCCAGGACTGTTCAAGAAAGAGTTTGAAGGAACAAGAATGATTGCTCTTTCACCAAAATGTTATTATGCCGAAGATGAGAACGGAAAAACAAAGTTTAGTTGTAAAGGAACCATCCAAAAACAAAACGATATGACATGGAATCGATACTATGAAGCTTTGAAAGGGTCTATGGATATGGCACAAAATACTGGCTTTAGAGTTAACAACAATCAAATTGTGACATATAACCAAATTAAAAAAGGATTGAACGCATACTATGATAAACGTATTGTTGCAGAAGATGGAATTCACACATACCCTTTGTATTAGCTTATTTCATTATAGAATCAGGTGGGAGTTCAGTATCATAAGGTACAACCTGAAGTTCTTCCCTAACAAAACCACGCCGGGGTCCATCTAGTAAATAATACAACACCGGCTGATTATATGAAACCATACTACGTGATATGTCATAAACCTGTATACTCCAAATAGGATCAGTAGCTCGTCTTCGTTCACCACCCTCAAGTTCACCCGGATAGAGTAAGTATCTAACCCTAACCTCAATTGGCAGCCTCACTTCATCAAGTCCAACAACTCGCTTATATTTTGGAGGATTAATATCAACCTCTTTCAGTTTTATAGCTTTTACAGGCTCTTTACCGGTTAATCTCGTTGGTGTACTATTCAGAGTTTTCAAAATAGCTGGTAATCGTTTTACCCATACTCTAGATCTATCATCACTAATCATTTCTTGTGCATATTGATGACTAAATAATCGTTCACTTAATGTTCTATTTGCTCTTTCAACAAACGCTTGAGCTCTATGGTTTCCAGCTTCACTTCTCTGGATTTTTACATTATGTATATTCATAAGTTTTGTCACATCACCCATAAATTCTCTTCCAGGATCAACAATTAATGTTTTAGGATATTTTAACTTTCTAGAATATATTTTTTCAAAAGCTTTGGATATCTCATGACTTTCTTTTGAGGTTAATGGTTCAGCATCTTTATATCGACTAGCTACATCAATCACAACCAGGGCATATCGATAAGTCTTTCTTCCAACTCTATCATGTGGTAAAAATAATAAATCTGCTTGGTGAATCTGATTCGGTTTATCCACAGTCCAGTGAGGCCTAGGAATATACTTTGGAGCTGGTATATATATTTGCCATATTGCCTGTTTCTCAAGCCATTGTTTAGCCTCATCTTCACTTACTTTTGCTTTTTCAGCTAATTTAGGAATTGCAGAATATCCTTTCCAATAACCAAAAGTTGAATAATATATTTTTGATAAGTAACTCATTTAAAGCCTAAGTATCTTATAAATCAATATGACGTCTGAAAAAATTAATCCAAACAGAATTCCACGAGAGCCATTTGGTTTGAAAGCAGAATCAACACTGAATCGAATTACTCTCAATCCATCCTCCGCTAATCCTAGAGAAACACTATATATAAATATTCCAAAACTTTCTGAGAATTTAGTGATTGTACCTGGAGGTGTATCTCTACTATTTGACTTGGATGTTGATGGACATGCCAATAACACACTCGTGAATAATGTAGGTAGTAATCTTGTATCTAGACTTAGGGTTCTTTTTGGTGGTGAAACATTACAGGATACTCAAAGATACGATCTATTTCAAACCTATCATGATTTATTTTTACCAGATGAAGATCGTGCGGATAGATTAAAACAAGGTATTTCTTCTGAAAACATGAGGAAGCTCAGGACAAATTCAGGTGATAAGAAAACCCAAGATGTTAAGGAAGTAGCTCTTGCATCAGTACATAACACCAAGTATCCTATTCCACTAAACCATCCTATTCTAAACGATCACGGAGTTTTCTATCCAAGGGGGTTAGATCATCAACTAATCTTTGAGATTACACTGGCTCCAGTTAATGATATTGTTATTTATTCTGACACGACTAAGACTCCAACATATTCAATCAAAAACCTTGAGTTGGAATATTCTTGTATTTCAAGCGAATACTTAGCTCGTGAGGCTCAGGCGGCTTATCAGGTTGGTAAAGGATTCTTTTATGAAAATGTTACTCTACACAAAACTTTTACCATGTCCTTGGGCGGTGATAGTGTTATAAATCAGCATATTAATCTACCTAGAAGATCAATGACGGGGATATTATGTTTGTTTACAATAGCTAGCGCTGCAGGAGCACGTAACTCTGAGAATTTTTACAATCCCGGTATCACCTCGATCAATATAGATGTTGATGGTGTGCCAAATCGTTTATACTCTAAGGGAATGATACCATCAGACCTCTGGGAGTCAGTAAAGAAACGTTTCGGAAGAGAGGGTGTAAAGGAAAAGGATTTTTATGCTGATAAGTTTGCTCTGTGGATTGATATGAGAACTCACCCTGATAATGATATTCATGGAGGAGGCCTAGCCTTAAATAATGCGCAAGATGGTGTAAAAATAGAAATTAAAAGAAAACAAAGTGGATCTGGTACTATAACCTGTTATATGTTTGTTGTAGCTGATGCGATGATGGAGATTATGAATTCAAACTTACATTCGATAAAGTACTAGTTTAAATGAAATTTAACTTAAAACCTGATGTTATGATACAAAAAATTATGGAAGAATTACGAGATAAAGTTCCTTTTCATTGTATTATAACCGGTCCAACAAATTGTGGAAAGACAAAGTACCTCATAGATCAGCTCCGAGGACCGTTCCGAAAAGTTTTTGAATATATTGTTTTAATATGTCCAACTTTTTCTAAAAATAAAACCTATCATAATTTTGCTAATAAAGATAAACATTTCTATGTATTATCACCAGATGCTAGTAACATTGATGAGATTAATGAATTGTTAACTGATTGTCAAACTTTATTCTCCGGAACAAATACACTAATAATTTTAGACGATTGTGCAGTATCTAATGATTTGAAAAAACGTTCAAACAAGTTTATAGATCTAGCATTTTCTGGAAGGCATCATGGTTTATCAGTTTGGGTTCTCACTCAGCAATTAACATCCATAGCAAAACCATTCCGTGAAAATGTAGCTTGTGTGGTCTCATTCCATAATCCATCACAGAAAGGTATGAAGATGCTTTTCGAAGATTATGGAGGTGATTTGGATTCTGAAACTAGTAAAAAGTTTGTACAACTCCTGAAAACTGAAAAATATTCCAGACTTTGTTTATGTTTACGTTACCCATTCCAATGTTATTTGGAGATTCCTGAAGTGATTTAAAAATAGCAAATGTATCATCACAAAAGATGACAAACGTTGAAGATTATATTGAAGAACCAAAAGATAATGTAAAAGATGAGGTAAAATATAATGATGATATTGAAATAAAACAAGAATCACTAGCTATTCTCGCATCTCTTGGAACAACAAAGGAATATTTAGGTGTTGATATGAGTCTAGGTGATATCAAGAAACTCACGGTAAAAGACATTGAAAAATATTATAATCGATATCATACAGTATTAGGTAAGAAAATTAGTGGTGGATTAGTAGATTCATCTCTTCAATTAGTTTCTCAAGTTATTTCTTATGTGATTCCTGTAGATGATATTGATGCGCTTTGTAAAGATTTGAAGAATGATGAGTTGGTTAATCGTGAACTGACAAACTTTGTAGGTCTCTTAGCATTAAAAGGTGGAAGATTGGTAGCACTTGCCAGCGGACTATTCCAGGTTGCTAAACACATTAAAATCAACAAAGTACAAGAAGTTTCAAGGACAATTACAGATGATTCTAACAAAACTGAGCAGGCTGCTGGCGGGTATGATACTGTCTACTAAGCATGATATGATTTAAAGATTTCTTAATGATATGTAAAAAAAATCATGTCCGAAGAAGATGTTGAACAAATTACAAAGGATCCACCAAAAGATAATGTTCCTAAAAAGAAAGAGAAAGATCCTAAAAAGGTTGCATCTGGTAAGAGACTGGCAGAATATCACAAAAAAGCTAGAGAGGCGTTAGCCAGGGAAATGAAACGTGAAAAGGAACAAGCGGAGAGTAAAAATGAAGAAAATTCTAATGATGAAGAAACCACAAAAGCATGGATTCCAGAGCTATCTTTTACTACTGTATTATCAATAGTTGGAATAGGGTTCACTGCATTTGATATGTTTATGAGATATTATAAAAACAGAATACCGACTAAAGTTCCACCCTCAAATATTCCCGTACCACAACCACCACCCACACAGATTCCAAAAATAGGAATGTTATAAGGAAAGTAGTTTAAAGGTTTTCTATATCATCAATAAAAATTATGTCAACTGATAATAAACTTGTGAAAACTGTTACTGATTCAGCAGTCCTTATCGGATTAGCTGCTGGAGTTGGATATGTAGCTAAAAAGGCCATGAAAGAATCATTTATGAATGACCCCTCCTCAAGTATTACAAATTATGCTAAATGGGTAGCTGTATTGTCAGGTAGTATGTATCTAAAAACATATTTAGAGGATCAAAAGATTTTGCCAACTTAAAGATTTTACATATTGACTAACAAATGGCAACAATAGCAATGATGGTTGGAGGAGCTATTTTGAATGCGACTACATTCGTTGGCGGATCATATCTTGCAAAATATCTCTCAGGTGATAAAACAGATGCAGAACGAATACGACACGATAAGGCATTAGAAAAATATCAAAAAGATTATGCTACATATCAGGAAAACAGACAGAATCTCATTGATTGGCACTCTCAACAGAGGGATGTTAAATACCAGGCCTCAAAAAATATTTCGAATACTGATGAAGCTTTGAAATTGTATAGTCAAATGCATGAACCAAAATTCTCTGATTATTATAGACCTAGTGACAATCAAAAGATGGGTGAAATGGCTTATGTAGGCGGTGGTATGTTGGCATTGGGTTATATGGTTAGTAAATTATTTTAGATTTAATTGTGTATGATGAAGTTTAAAGATTTCTTACTGATGAGTAAAAAATCATGACAGAATACCAAAAAATACCAGACTTTGAGCCGGCTGATCTAGGTGGTGATGTTGATAGAGAAAATATGGAACTGGATCAAATATCATCAACCACTCATCTAATTAACCCTGATGATGAGGGTGAAACTTCATTTAGTGATAGGGAATATGAGAAGGAGGGTGCTAGACCTAAATTACCTAGTGAGAAATATGATAATAGGATGGAAGCGTTGCAATATATAAAAAGTTTATTCCCTGAATTTAAACCTTTGGAAGCCTCGTTTACAGCAAAATTTGATGATGAAGGAAATACTAAGGTTGGGTTGAGTAATAAGAGTAATGCAATAGAACACATATTGATTGATAAAAATGGAGAAATAAAAACTAAAGGTTTACCAGACACTATATTAAAAGAGATAGGTGGTGATTATGAAACCCTTATTTCAAGAAATTATAATACTGCATGTTACATTTGAAACACTGTTTATTAATTTCTCGTTTCCCACGGACTACCTAATCTAGCTTATGTTTCCGTCACGCTCTTGTTAATTTCCTTTTAAGGCTTTAGTTACTTGATTTCTCATATTACGCATGGATGACAGCTACGTGTCTTCTGCGAGCTACTTGTGATTTCCTTTGGCTATCGGTCCTGCAAAGAATTGTCTATCTACTCTAACCTGGCTATCGACTTAGGAGCTTACCAAAGTAAGTGTATCATGTTTTGTAACATGCACCCTCTACATTAAGTCAGTTTCTTTGCATGTATAGCTAATCGCGCATTTGCTGATTTCGCTTTTATTTGTTTCTATTTCACTTGTAGTTCGAACCACGCTCAAGTACGCTCAACAACGCTTTATCAAGTTCTACACTAAATCACGCGCTACTACTTGTTATAGCTACAGCGACATTAAAATTATTGGAATCTACAGCGTGCGTTCGTTTTTAAAGGTCCTGAGGCTAAACGCTATCCCTGTGGTTCCCTAAGGACCACATTAGTTCGAATTTGATACTCCTCTTTCGATGCCGTTTAATGCTGTTCACGTTTGGTTTGACGTTCTTCGTTCGGTTCAAAATCTTCCTTTGCGACTAATCGAGATTTATGGATCATTGACCCGTGTGCTTCAATTCCATGAACACTGGGAATCGTTAATGTTGGTTGTTTCGCTCTTGACAAAGAACGCGTTATATAACACAAGTCACGTTTCGTTACTTGCGTGCAGAAGTTGAACTTTGACTTATGATGGCCGAAAGTGAAATGATCGACGTTAACGGCAAACACGAAAGGATTCGAGAACGTAATCGCACCTTAAACTGGGATGAAATCGACTCGGAAAGATTACGAGCCTTGAGGCAGTCACGAAGCGCAAAAAAGGGGTTAGTCACAAAGGCGCAAAATGAGGTCAGAAATTTGATGCGCATTAGCAAGGATATCAGTTTGATTGAACACAAACTCGAGCAAGCGAAGGTGATAATTGACGATTTCAATGAAGCTCACGACGCATACCACCAAATCCTGACAGAGGAGCTAACTATTTCGGAATCTAATGAATACGCAGAAACTGTGAACCAGTCGATGATAGATCTCGAAAACGAAGTTCATCGTTGGATTGCCTGGTCAAAGGCTAACTTGCCCGAAACGCTGGTACTCGGAACACGCGAAGTCACCGATGTACGACCCGAAGATTCCGTTAGCAACATCGGCTCACGTGCGAGCACGAAGTCATCCCAACGCGCGGGCTCGCGAGTGTCCCACGCAAGTTCAATTTCAGCAGCGAGAGCAAAGGCTGCAGCGAAAAGAGCCGCGTTGGAGGCTGAAGCTACTAACCTTGAAAGCCTGGAAGAAATTCAAAGGGAGGAACTTCGTTTGCAAATGAAGAAAAGACAGTTGCAACTCAAGACAGAGCTAGCAAAGGCTCAAGCGGAAGAACTCGCCTATATCGAGGCTGAATCAAGCCAAGTGGGAAGTGACCCAGAACCTGTCCGCTTAGCCCCTTCAAATCCTTTCTCCGCCTTTCCCAAACTAAGCGTTACAAATCCTACTTTGAGTTATCCTTTACCTGAGAAACCGCCTACCGTGCCAACAAAGCCATCTTTAAATCCTGACGCCGACAGCTACTCCCCGAAAGTAGAGAAGTTACGCCATCGCGAAGACCAAGGTCAGCTGCATCCTGTACACATTAAACACGAAAACCAGGACGTACTTTATCCTCCACCGGTAAAGGGCGAACCACAGGAGTTCAACCGTGCAGATCCTTTCCCGATTGCATCCTTTACACAAGGTCTTCTGGAAGCTCAAAATGAACAAAATTACCGCCTGCAGCAGCTTTTGGTTCAACAGCAACAAAGTGCGTTAGCTATGACTCTCCCTCGGCCAGACGTTCCCGTGTTCGCCGGTAACCCGATGGAATACTGGACATTTATCCGAGCATTCGAGAATCTCATTGAGAATCGAACATCGAGCCCTAGTGCCCGCCTTTACTATCTGGTACAATACACGAGCGGCGAAGTGAAAGAGCTGGTTAGAAGCTGCCTGACAATGAAAGAAGACGTGGGTTACTTAGAAGCGAGGAACTTATTAAGAAAGAGGTACGGACAGAGCTACCGAATAGCTACGGCATATGTAGACAAGCTCATGAAGGGTCCGGCAATTAAGGCTGAAGATAGCGAAGCATTAAGAAGATTCTCCACTCTCCTCTGCAGCTGCAAAAATACCCTAAAGGAAATAGGTTACCTTAACAAAGTGGAGAATCCTGAAACCCTCAAAGCAATAGTTACCAGACTCCCTTATGGTCTTCGACAAAGATGGAGAGACGTGGCAGACAACCTAACCGAAAACGAAGAGAGAGAAATAACTATTGAAGACCTTAGTAAGTTCGTCGCAGTTAGAGCCAGAGCCGCAAATCATGCAGTATTTGGCGATATATCAAGTCATCAAGTATCAGGAAATGCTAAAGCCAGACCGAAGTCCACATTGCGCAACGCCTCAACGTTCACAACACAAACTGGTCAGGACTATCCGTCTGCGAACAATGCCACAAACGTGCAACACAACCAAAGCAAGCGAAAATGCCCACTATGCAGCTCCAATCATTGGCTGTCGCAGTGTAACTCCTTCAGGCGAAAATCGTTGTCAGAGAGGTTGGCATTCGTCCGTTCAAAGGAGCTTTGCGAAAACTGCCTAGTCCGCGGTCACAAGCCAAGCTCATGCCCCAGACCGAGATTCTGTCGTGTCACCGGTTGCAATGGTAATCACTCAAGTTTCCTACATCCTAAAGGCGTCGACCAGGCTACTACGCCTCTACAAGTTCAGCCCCCTATTGTAGTCCGGCCGGAAACCCAAGACAGCATCGCCCAGGCTACAAATTCATTCGTTGAAGGAAACAAACAGTCCGTTCAAAAGGACATTTTTAGATCCTCTTCTGCTACTGGTCTGGCGGTAGTCCCCGTGAGAGTGAGATCACCCGACTGCGACAAAGCTGTGGTGACTTACGCGTTCCTGGACACCGGGTCAACGGCATCCTTCTGTTCCCAAGAACTTGCTGACCAATTAGGTTCATCAGGCAAAGAGACCTTGCTCTTCCTGACTACGATAGAGAAAGAGGACAGCAAAGCCAAGAGTTCCATGGTCAGTCTTGAGGTCTCCGATCTCGAAGATGAAATTCTCATCAAGCTACCCACAGTTTTCACTAGGTCAAAACTGCCAGTGTCAATCAATAATGCAGCTGCTCAAGAAGATATCGACCGTTGGCCACATCTTAGCGGTATAGAAATTCCGAAGATAAACGCAGAGGTGGGTCTGCTCATTGGGTGCGATGCCCCGGAAGCCCTGGAACCTAAGGAGATCATACCAAGCTGTAATGGTGGCCCTTATGCGACTAGAACCATATTTGGATGGGCTATAAATGGTCCTCTAGGGAGAGCTCAGTGTTCCGCAGCTCACGCTTCAAACTTCATTAAGGTTGATATGGAGCTCAACGAACAGTTTCGCAATTATTGCAACATGGAGTTTAACGACGCTACCTATCGTAATAAGCCAGCTATGTCGCAAGAAGACAAACGAGCGCTACTCACCATGACCGAATCAGCAAAGCTCGAAGGCGGACATTACGAAATAGCTCTGCCATGGAAAATGAATCCACCCCAACTGGAAAACAATAAGGTCGTTGCACTGCGCCGGCTTTCACTTCTGAAGAAACGTCTTATGAGGGATAAGGAACTGTATGACAAATACAAAGGCTGTATAGAGGACCTCCTCAAAAGGGGCTATGCTAAGACGGCACCTGACGGTGAGCCCCAGGAAAAAACATGGTATCTACCGCATCATGCAGTGTTCCATCCTGCCAAGCCTGGGAAAACACGGGTGGTTTTCGATTGTTCCTCCAAGTACCATGGTACCTCTCTCAACGACAAGCTGCTACAGGGGCCGGATTTCACCAATTCACTAGTTGGAGTCCTCATACGCTTCCGCCAAGAAACCGTTGCCCTTATGTCTGATGTAGAGGCCATGTTTCATCAGGTTAGGGTGAAACCTGAGGATTGCAATGCCTTACGCTTTCTCTGGTGGCCCAATGGAGATCTGAATTCAGAGCCACGAGCATATATGATGACAGTGCACCTATTTGGCGCGGTCTCATCACCCAGCTGTGCAAACTTCGCCCTACGGAAGACTGCCGAAGACCACAGAACACTCTTCGATCCTCACATTATTCGTACTGTACAGCGCAACTTCTATGTTGACGACTGCTTGAAATCAGTCAAGTCAGACCAGGACGCAATCAACCTCGTGAAGGATTTGACGGATCTTTTGAAGACAGGAGGTTTCCGCCTTACCAAATGGCTGTCTAACTCTCGTCGAGTTGTGGAGTCGATTCCCGAGTCAGAGCGAGCGACGTCCGTAAAGAACTTGGACTTTGGCCTCGCCCCTATTGAAAGAGCACTTGGCGTGCAATGGAACATATCCTCGGACGCCTTTGGATTTAGCATCACAGTGAAAGACCGCCCAGCCACGCGAAGGGGCATACTATCGGTGGTCAGCTCAGTCTATGATCCCCTTGGGTTCGTCGCGCCGTTTATTCTCCCCGTTAAGATCCTCCTCCAAGACCTTTGCAGAAAGAAACTCGGATGGGATGACAAGATTCCCGAAGAACATTTCAATCGCTGGAAGTCTTGGCTGGAAGATTTACCTAAGCTTCGAGAGTTCTCTGTTAAACGATGTTTTAAACCCGCTGAATTCGGCGAAGTCACTTCAGCCCAAGTACATTACTTTTCCGACGCCTCAGAAGTCGCCTACGGAGCTGTTGCTTACCTCAGGCTGGTCGACACCAGTGGAGCCATACATTGCTCGTTCGTTACTGGCAAATCCAGACTATCGCCTTTAAAACCAGTCACCATCCCCAGACTGGAGCTTTCTGCCGCCGTGCTATCCACCAGACTTGATGCAATGATCCAAGATGAGCTTGAACTGGAAGCGGATAAAACCATCTATTGGACAGACAGCACGTGTGTGCTGCGCTATATTGCGAATGAGGACAAACGTTTCCAAACATTCGTGGCAAATAGAGTCACCGCGATTAGAGAGCAATCCCTGCCAAATCAGTGGCGCTACGTTGAGACAGCAATAAATCCAGCTGACGACGCCTCCAGAGGAATGACAATCGATGCAATCACAGGAAACTGTCGCTGGTTAAAGGGTCCAGATTTCCTTTGGCAAAGTGAAGAACACTGGCCAAAGCCCCTTGACCTGACTGATCAAGCTATCGAAGAAATTTTACCTCAAGAGAGGGCGGCCGTATTTACTACCCTGACCAAACCAGTTAATAAAGGGATCACCAAGTGTTTCAATCGTTTCTCCTCCTGGCTTCAGTTGAAGAAATGCGTTGCTTGGATCTTAAGATACAAGAGTCGCCTCCAACACGCCGTTGACAAACGGAAAAGAGGAGAGACAGTCGCTATTGACCTAAATAACAAGATTGAACCCCTCCATGTTTCGGAAATGGAAATTGCCGAGAGAGCTATTGTAAAGGCCGCCCAGCTCGACACCTTCCACGACGAATTGACGTCATTATCAAGCTCGCAAGGGGTGGTTAAGAAATCCAGTAGTGTATCAAAGTTAGATCCAATTCTTGTGGACGGAGTTATCCGCGTCGGAGGACGCCTACGCAATTGTCCTATGAAGTCAGACGCTAAACATCCTGTTCTGCTCTATAAGGACCACCACGTGTCCCATCTGATCATCCGCCACTATCACCATATCTGTGGTCACTCCGGTATTGAACACACGCTGTCGCTCATACGACAGAAATACTGGATTACACAAGCTAGAGCCTCCGTCCGCCGCTTGCTGCTTTCCTGTTTCAATTGCCGCAAGAGACAAGCTTCGCGAGGCCAACAGAAAATGGCGAGCTTGCCAGAAGACAGGGTGAATCCTTCAGTACCCCCATTTAGCTATGTCGGTGTCGATTGCTTCGGTCCACTGGAAGTGCGCCGTGGGAGAAGTTTGGTAAAGCGATATGGTGTCCTCTTCACGTGTATGTCTATCCGCGCCATACACATCGAGGTTGTACATAGCCTTGACACCGACTCCTTCTTAAATGCCCTAAGACGATTCATTGCCCGAAGAGGACAACCTGTCCAGATGAGATCAGACAATGGGGGAAATTTTGTTAAAGGGGAGAAGGAGCTGCGCGAGGCAATCGCCAAGTGGAACCAGAAGAAGATCCATAGCTTCCTCTTGAATGAAAACATCAAATGGGTATTTAATCCGCCTGCTGGATCCCATCATGGTGGCGTTTGGGAGCGGTGCATACGAACTACCCGAAAGGTGATGAAGGCCCTTTTGAAAGAGCAGCCCTTAGACGACGAAGGACTTCTTACTCTGCTGGCCGAAGTGGAGTCGATCATCAATGGGCGACCGATAACAAAGGTCTCAGATGACCCAAAGGACTGCGAAGCCCTCACGCCAAATCATTTACTGCTGCTTCGAGCTGGACCGAATCTACCTCCCGGCTTGTTCGTCAAAGAAGATAACTACTCCCGTCGCCGGTGGCGACAGGTACAATACCTGGCTGACGTCTTTTGGAGGAGGTGGCTGCGAGAGTATCTCCCTGCATTGCAAGAGAGACAGAAGTGGGGAGCTACAAAAAGAAATTTTGCAGTTGATGACGTGGTCCTCGTCGTCGACGATGCTGTTCCTCGGAGTAGCTGGCCCCTCGGACGAGTAATTGAAGCTTATTGCAACAAAGGGGACAGGCTCGTTAGAAGCGTCAAAGTCAAGACAAAGACGTCGACTCTCGTGAGACCTATTGACAAGATTGTCCTGTTGGAGAGCGCTTGAACATATTTGTTATTGTTTTCATACTAAGTCTGTTGCAGTTTGCGTAAGCATTAGAGAGACTGTGCAAGAACTCTGTTTCAAACGTTTATCTAATTTTTGTTAAAGGCTCTAAGCTCCCTCCGCCTTTAAAGGGGCCGGAATGTTACATTTGAAACACTGTTTATTAATTTCTCGTTTCCCACGGACTACCTAATCTAGCTTATGTTTCCGTCACGCTCTTGTTAATTTCCTTTTAAGGCTTTAGTTACTTGATTTCTCATATTACGCATGGATGACAGCTACGTGTCTTCTGCGAGCTACTTGTGATTTCCTTTGGCTATCGGTCCTGCAAAGAATTGTCTATCTACTCTAACCTGGCTATCGACTTAGGAGCTTACCAAAGTAAGTGTATCATGTTTTGTAACATGCACCCTCTACATTAAGTCAGTTTCTTTGCATGTATAGCTAATCGCGCATTTGCTGATTTCGCTTTTATTTGTTTCTATTTCACTTGTAGTTCGAACCACGCTCAAGTACGCTCAACAACGCTTTATCAAGTTCTACACTAAATCACGCGCTACTACTTGTTATAGCTACAGCGACATTAAAATTATTGGAATCTACAGCGTGCGTTCGTTTTTAAAGGTCCTGAGGCTAAACGCTATCCCTGTGGTTCCCTAAGGACCACACTGCATTACAGTTGAATGAAGCTAATGAACAAAATAAGAAATTATATAATATCGTTGATGGGTTGAAAGCAACCTTAGATACAAATAAACTGGAGCTGCAACGTTATGTTAATAATGATGAAGAAAAGAGTAGAATCATCGAGCAACTTCAAACCAGAATTGAAGAAATTGTAAGTAGTTTTGACAAAGTTGATAAAGAAAATATAGAATCTAAAACAAAGGTTGATAAACTTTTAATTGAAATGAAACGATATAAAGATGAAATAGACAAATATAAGAAGGGACTGTCCAATTTAACAAAGTTAGAACAAAGTAATGATCGTTTACAAAACGAGGTTAATGAATTTCAAGAACTATCGAGAAAGAGTATAATTTACAATAAAGAACAAATAGGTGAACTAGATAAAAAAACTGATGAATTACTTAAAAATCTACCGTTACGAGATCGTGTGAAGTACATCTTCAAAAAGTATGGTTTTACAGTCTTTGCTGTTATTAGTGCTGTAGGTGTAGTCATTGGTGTTATAATTTCTAATCTTTCCAAAGGTTTATCAACGTTAGGAAAAGGTGTTGGTAATGGTTTGAAAACTATTGGTAAGAAACTTGGTGAAATATTACCTGGAATGGTTGGAGCTATCGTGAGCTTTCTGTTCAAAACAGCAGGTGAGGTTATTGGATTTTTAGGTAAGAACGCTTGGCTTTTGATAGTGGCTGTGGTTCTATATTTTATGGAGCAATTTAAAAAGAAGAGGAAGTAAGTAAAAACAAAATAATGAATCATACAACGTTTCTATCTATAAATATGCTAACTCCTGAAACAAGAATTTATCTAGATCCTCCATTAACCAAAGTAAAAAAGATACAAATGCTTGATAGTCACATTAATCCAGCGACGAATAAAAATCCTTATTACTTAATGTGTGATCTTATTGAGTCAAAGTCTTCATATTCAAATTGTTGCATCCCTAGCGCTGAAACTGAAGAGCTTAAACCCTCTCAACTACTAGCTGTTATTCCATCTCAAAAATATCCTTGTTTAAGAGTTCCACAAACTAAAAATCCGGTCAACTACTTTACTTTGTTAATTTTGGATGAATTTGGAAAAAAAGCTAAATTAAATAACGTACCTTTCCGAATTCATTTAAAGATTTCATGTTGAGTAGTAAAAAAATGGATGACTACAATAGAATTTATCCACAAGTTCCTATGAATGGAGACTCACTTAATTTCAGACTACAAAAGTCATGTGAAGTACTACAAAATCTTGAGAAGGAAATTAAACATTATGAGGATGTTAGGAAAAAATACAACAGAGCAAGAGGAATATTTACTAAAATCAGTGTTGGTTGTGGGGTGTTTTCAGTTATCCTATCTGCAAGTGGATTGGGAACTTCTCTTACTGGTTTTGGTGCTGTTGTTGGTATCCCATTAGGAGTTGTCGGTGGTCTTTGTGGGGGAATATCGGTTGGATTCGGTGCAGCTTCTAAAAGACTTTCACATAAAGTTAGTAAACATGAACAGACTGTTTCTCTAGCAAAAGCAAAGGTAAACACCATTAACGATTTGGTTTCAAAGGCATTGAAAGATAATGTCATATCGGAACAAGAATTTTCCATAATTTTAGCAGAGTTAGAAAAGTTTGAAAAACTAAAACTCGAAATCCGTCAAAAATTTAGGAGGGATACTGAAAAAAACTTAAATATGTCTCAAATAAGGAGAGAGGTTCGTGCAGACATATTAAAGGAGCTAACCGTTCCCACACATTAAAATTTTCATTTGAGGTTAATATTAGAAAAGAACGGTGTTGATTTAAAAACATATGCATCTTATTCTAAACATAAAGAATAAAATGGGCTTACTAAATGATTTCAGAAATAAATATCCAAAATCTGATACAGGTAAATTCATAGTTGTAGCTGATCCGTATGGTGGTTACATTAAGTGGAAAGTGAATGGTACAACAATCATGTCTTATGATGATCCCACGGGAAAAACATGGACTGATAACCTATCACCCCGTTTGAAAAGACTTTTATGGAAAGATTTAGGATTGAGTGATGATGAATTGAGTTCATTCCCAAAGAGTTTAACTATGACTAATCTATCTTATCCAATACCTGCAATTGAATTTGATGACTTTACAAGTGACATAACAAAAATGCTGACCTCGCTGGATATATACGTGTCAAATACGAAGAAATTCACAGCAAAGATGAGAAACATATTTACATCCCAAGTTGTGACTTTCAAATTTGGTAAACAGAGTAGAAAATGGTTGAACGCACCCGATATGAATTATTGGCCTCAACAACTTAATTTTGCAGTATGGTGTGCGACATCTGGTTGTGGTATAAGTCCTTTTGAAAGTCTAAACTATCCTAAAGTAGTAAGTAGCTTCATTAAGTTTCATATATATTTCACAATAAGGCGGATATTATATGAATTAAGTCTTCCCTTACCTGATGAGCAACCTTTTACAATAAATAATAATCCATATAGTAAAATAGCATATCAACGATTGTGTGCAGAATTTGGTGTTAGTAATAATTCCGATTTTAGATGGAAAGGCGGTAGAAACGGAGGATTAGGAGATATATTCCTTGATTATGGTTCTGGATATAATGGAAAAGGTGGAGGATATCAAAATGTGTATATTGTAAGGAATTATGATGATGAAGCAGATCAATGGCCCGGTGAAGGTGGTAAATTCGCTGATGAAGGAGGTAAGAAGGAAAAGGGTAATCTCATCTCATTCATCCGTAATGATGACTTTGCTGATTTCAAATATGCTTGGTTTATCCCAACAAGTGGGCATGGGCTCACTAAAGCTGGACTTGGTAGATTGAATCGATCTGCTGAAGCTTTTGTTTACTGTATATTGGGAGCGCAAGTTAACACTAGAAACTCGATTTATGGTAATGGTGGTGGAGCGATCGAGACGCAACAAGAATTTTTATCTTTATTTGAAAGTAGTGTTATCGAGAATGACATTTCTAGTTCTATCCAAAGATATCAATTAGCTGTACAAGAAGCGAAATTACGGCTTGATTTAGCTATTGCTCCTGGTGTATGGTTAATGCCTAGTAATATGATAATCAACACTGAAAGCGTGACTGGTTTTAACAACAAACTTATGAAAGCTAGTAACGATATGAATTTTGGAGTGAATAATTCCCTAAACACTGAAGCAAAACAGGTTGGAATAAGTCATAACATGGGATCTTCAAAGGTAAAGTTACCACATATAACTGAGACGAAACCAAAACCTATAATGAAAACAGACTCAACCCAAACAGACACAACGAAAAATGAAAATAATATTTACACAACACAACATGAAGATAATCTAATAGCATTTATGCTTGTAGCAGGCGGATTAGCTTGGTATCTATTTCGATAAATTTTTGTTATGTAACACTAAATTGCGTTCTATAACTTAACATTAAACGTTTTATAAAAAATATTCTTTACTATTACTAATCAATCCCCAACGCTCTTTCAAATCCCTTAACTCCTCAAAATCAAGACACCAATCTATATACCTATCCGGATGCCATGCTATAGACATTAGATCATCATACAAGTCTTTATAGAAATTACGTTTATGTAATATCTTATAAACATCTGTGTATATGGTGACTTCAAATGTATCAATAATAAAATCATTAATATCATCTTCATCATCATCACCATAATCAATACCACCATCATAAATAAAATATGTTTTCAACCATAAATAACACTCTTCATTGACAAGATCCAATAAATCTCTAGCAAACTTATCAGTGTATATACCATTCAAATCAAATTTTTTTTATATTATACCTAAAACAAAAATAGGATTTATTATTATTATCAGTATAACAAATTTCAAAATCAATTACTTCATCATTATAACCACGATTTTTTGAGATATTGAATAATAAATCTGTCTTAATTGACTCTATAAAATCATGAACACCCAGTCTTTTTTCATTAAGATATTTCAACTCAATCTTTCTGTTTTTATTAAGATAATCCATATATTTAATATCCATCTTTATTACTTTATATTTATTTTTTTAAATCATTTTTTTGTTATGTAACGCTTGGTTGAGTTATATAACATTATGCTTTCTCTTTTGTTTAACAACATTCTTTACAATATGCTTTCTGTTTTTTGTGTTTACATATTTGTGTTCCTCCGCATAACTTACAAAACCATCTTTGTTTTCCATGAATACATATAGAGAGGGAGAAAACTACGGGTTTGGGACACAGGAATTTTGACAAGGATTTTCTAGCTTATAAGCTAAATTGGATTTTCAAATTTGATCAGGAATTTAACCAACAGCATAAAAGCCAACAAATACTTGTCGAAATACCAAAGACCCAAAAGACCTAGTCAAACCCTCAAGCCTTCACAAAGCCGCTGCTAGGCATTGTTGAAGTTGTAACCAAGTTTCCACAACCCTTTGCAAAGTCTCGGCCAAGTTAGGGGCCGACAGGCGGAGCGAGAGGATCGAGCGGAGGGCGGGACTAGACAGGGGCAAAGTATCTGCAAAGTATTGTCGAAGCCGTCGACGCTGGGACACAGGAATTTTGACAAGGATTTTTAGCTTATAAGCAAAATTCTCCGATGCCGCCAACCCTTTGCAAAGTCTCGGCCAAGTTAGGGGCCGACAGGCGGAGCGAGAGGATCGAGCGGAGGGCGGGACTAGACAGGGGCAAAGTATCTGCAAAGTTTAGGCTAAGCTGCGTGCCAAGCCAGAGATAAATTTTGGGACACAGGGATTTATTGCGCAATATTTCTGGGACAGGGAGAAAAATTTGAAAAGCGGCTTAAAGATTTGATAATTCTTACAAAAGAAATTATGGATCAGTTAAGAAGATTATATATTTTTGAACTAAGAATAATAGCGAAAGATCTTAAAATTAAAGGAAGAGCAAAAATGAATAAGAAAGAACTAATTGATGAAATTGCAAAACATAAAGATGAGGAGATTACTGGCTTAATTGAAAAAGTTATCCCTATTAGCAGGATTATTTGCGATCATGGGAAAATAAAAAAATTTTGCAGTGAATGTGCTGGGTATAATTGTTTGCATAATAAATATAAATATCGCTGTAAGGAATGCATGGGAACACAAATATGCAGCCATAATAAACAAAAACAACATTGTAAAGAATGCATGGGTTCCCAAATTTGTGAACATAATAAACATAAACATCAATGTGTTGAATGCGGAGGGTCACAAATTTGCGAACATGATAAGCAAAAAGCTTCTTGCAAGGATTGCAAAATTAAATTATTTTACGATTTAGAATAAAAGCGAAGAATAGGCAATTATGTTATGAAACCTTTATTTTGGTTTAATAACAAAAAAATTGATATTTAAAAAGAAAATATAAAATAAAAAAAGATGGAAAATAAATTTTATGAAAAAAACTCTTATTATGAATATGATGATGATGAAGATGAAATCGATTCTTTTATTATTATTTATCATAATACGGAAAAACTAAGAATAAAAGATTTTATGGAAGCAATTAATGGCGATTTTGAAAAAACTATAGCAAAAAATCGGTTTAGTTTTAAAAAGGAGTATATACGTTGTTCTGTTAGAGTTAATTATATGAAAAGGGGAACTAATAATGATATTGAATCATTTAATAATTATACCTTTGATGAAATAAAAAACACTAATAAATTTGTGAAAGGTATTTTAAAATATATGAATTACACATATATTCATAAAATACGAATGAAAAAAATTTGTGATAATTTTATTTTTCCTTTTTGTAAGGATGATGAAGAGTTTTATTTTTCAGACGAAGTTTGTGGGTATAGGGATAAAAATATTAGTATTAAAAAATTTGATGAGAATTATTTAATTAGGTTATTAAAATTTAATATAAGAATAGATCGCTATGTTATCGAACATAAAAAGAAATTCCACAAAGATTTACATGATGATTTAATGAAAGCAATACATAAACGCAAATTCTATAAAGACTTACACGACGAATTAATGGTTGTAACATGGCATCCGTCTTGATATTTAGATTGGTGTATTGATTTTGAAGAGTTAAAGTTTTTGAAAGAAGAGGTATGGGGCGATGAAGATTAATATTATCTAATTATGTTATATAACCTAATTACTGGTTACATAACAAGAAATTTATCTAAATCTAAAACTAAAAGTTATTGAAGATCCTCGTAAATCAAACTTTTTCCATTCTGCATCTAATATCGCCAAGTCAAAATAGTTAATCAAGTTATCATATTTTCGAACAGGAATTGTGGGGTAATCTTGAGAAGGAATATTTGCTAATAAGTTGGATGGCATTAATTTTATATCACTAACATTTCCCCCACTAGTAATATATGTCATTCTATTATCAACTATGCTGCACATTAATCTCAATGGTTCATTTATATTTACATTAATTTCGTATATTATATTTCTTTTCAGAAATTGTGGCAAACCCAAATATTTTTGCAAACCATCGCTAATTTTTATGTCGAATGATTTGTTATTAATAAGATAGTTAATGTTATCTCCGGCAAATATCATTATGTTTTTCCCTTTTTCGGTTATGCTAATTAGTATTTTCAAATCATTGATTGAATATGTTCCTGGGTTTATTACTACCAATTTATTATCACTAGAATCAGTTATTTGCTCTATGTTTCTGAAAACAAATAATCTTTGGTTTTTCACATTACAATCCAAAAGTTGTAATTCTCGGACATATTTCAATGGAGGCTCCAAATAGACTCTGGTTTCTGAATTATACATCGTAATGCTGAACATATTTTTGATAAAATTATATTAGTTTTTAGACCAGGAAAATGGAAACTAGTATAATTAAAAGGAGAATTTTTCTTCATCCTAAATATCTCGATAAAAATATTATGAGCCATCTTCAAAGAACAATCGAAAAGAAAGTGGTCGGGCATGTTGATAGAGATAATGGTCACATTATTTCTGTGAATCAGATTTTAAGAATTTTGAACAATGAAGATACTTTTTTCTTTTTGGAGATAGAGGTCACAACTTTCAAACCACAAGTTAAACAAAAAATCAAAGGAATAGTCTTTTGGATTTTTAATGACGGAATTTTTGTTAATGTTTTCGAAAAAGTGAAAATTCTAATTCCAAGTATCTACATTAAAGATTATTCTTTTAACGAAAATACTAATACCTTTGAAAACAATAATACCGCAATTAGAATGGGGGATAAAATTAAAGTAGAAATAAAAGCTGTTAAATATGAAAATAATGAATTTCAATGCATTGGGCTTTTAGTATAAATATTATGTTTTGATTCTTCTAAAATTTCTATGAAATCAAAACATTAGCGAAATAAAAACCACGATATCAATGCTCCGCCAATACCTAAAACAATAAGATTATTTTGGTGAAAAGATGTTTCTATATTCTTAACTTCATCCTCACCATTATCCGTTTCTTGTTTTTCACTTACTTTGCTCGCTATTGGTTTAGGTTTGGTATTTAATATAACTTTTGTTGTGCCTAGACTATTAGGTATTCCAACAGATTTTGTTTCTACATTTATAGAATTATTTACACCAAATTTCATATCTTTTGTAGCCATTTTCAGATTATTATTGTATCCGATCACACTTTCTGTATTTATAATTAAATTACTAGGCATCAACCAAACTCCTGGAGCTACCGCCAAATCAAGACGCAACTTTGTTTCCTGAACAGATTTTTGGTAATTTTGAACGGAGTTGGAAATCTTATTTTCTTTTACGCTACTTTCAAATAATGCTTTGAATTCCTCTTGCGTTTCTGTTGCTCCTCCACCATTTCCCACAATGGAATTTCTTGTATTAACTTGCGCCCCCAATATGCAATAAACAAAAGCTTCAACTGATCTATTTATTCTACCCAATCCTGCTTGTGTTAATCCATGCCCCGATTCTGCGATAAACCAAGAATACTGGAAATCAACAAAATGATCATTTCTCATCATTGAGATTAAATCTCCATTACCTTTTCTTCCACCATCATCGTAAAATTTATGTTCTCTGCTTGGCCAAATATTTGCTTCTGATGTGTAGATATGGGGATCCTGGCACATTTGATAAACTAGGTGAGACGTGGCTCTTGCCAAAATTTCATAAATACTTCATCAAACCTTAACCAAACAATTTGCCAAGCTCCAACCAAGATCCTACCAAGCCTGAACCAAGCCTCTACCAAGCCTCAACTAATCCCTCACCAATCCCTCATAAAACCTTCATCAAACATTCCAGGTGCGGAGCGCAACAAACCCCTACCAAACCATAGCTAATATGTTACAAAATCGATGTGAATATGATACGAGGTCCTGGCACATTTTATAATGTTTTTTAAAAATAAAAATGATTTAAAAAGAATAAAATAATGATTAAAGATGGAAAAATTAGAAACTTTGACTAAAACAAATTTGAAAAGAATTGCGAGTTATTTAAAAATTAAAGGAAGATCAAAACTATATTTAAGAGAAGATTTTATTAATGAATTTAAAAAATTTGAAGAAGAAAAAATTATTAATTTAATTGAAAAAGTCACCACTACTTGCCCTTATATTTGCATACATGAAAAACATAAATATTTTTGCAAAGAATGTGGGGGATCGCAAATATGCATTCATGATAATGTTAAGTATCGGTGTAAAAGTTGTAAAGGCGCGCAAATATGTATACATGGAATAGTTAAGTATCGGTGTAAAGAATGTAAAGGCGCACAAATATGTATACATGGAAGAGTTAAGTACCGCTGTAAAGAATGTAAAGGCTCTCAAATATGTAAACACAATAAACAAAAACAACAATGTAAAGAATGTGGTGGAACCCAAATATGTGAACACGGTAAACAAAAAGCTTCTTGTAAGGAATGTCGAAAAAAATTAATTTCTGATTTAAAAAATAAAATAAAATAAAAAAAAAAAAAGATGAATGTTAAGTTGAATAGAAAAATAAAAAAATTTTATAAAGGTTTTACTATTGAATATTTTAACACTGAAAGAATTGATAATATGGATTTTTTGAGGTTAATAAAAAAAGATTGTTTATACTCTCTATCAAAAGCACTTTCTATTAAATATGAGGATGAAGGTAAAAGAGAATTAGTGGAGTTTCAAATTAATTACACTCATGTTAATAGTAATTTTAGTGGGCATAAGTATTATTATTGTTTTGCTTTTTCACCAATCTCTGATATGAGTGTTATATTCCCCAAAGATGAAAAAAGCAATGATTTTTTAACGGATAGGGAAGAATCAAAAGAATTTGGAGAAGCTTTAATAAATAAAAAAGTTATTATTGATTCTTTTTGGGTAGTTATCTATACAAACACAGATAAAGTATTACATAAAAATAAATTCTACAAAGACTTGCATAATGATTTAATGGTTGTAGCATGGCTTCCCAAAAGAGTTGTGGATTGGTGTTATGATATTGAGGAACAAGAAATTTTTAATTCTTTACCGGATGAATAATCTTATATTTCTATTACTACTAATTATGTTATATAACCCAAAATGGTTACATAACAAAAATTATCTAAATCTTAAACTAAAAGTTATGGGAGAACCCTTCATGTCAAGTTTTTTCCATTCATTGTCTAATATGGTTAAATCAAAGTGGGTTATGTCGCTATCGTATTTTCGAATCGGGATTGCCGGATAATCCTTTGAGGATATGTTCGCGAGTAGGTGTGATGGCGAGAGTTTTACAAGTTCACCATTTTTGGTTTTGTTCAAATACGAATACTTGTTATCAACTATACTACACATAAGTCTCAGTGGTTCCTTAATATTAATATTTATTGGATACAATATACCCGGATTAATAAGTTCAGGAACACCTAAACCAATCGACAACCCTCTCGTAAGTTTAACTTTGAAGTTTTTATTTGAATAAAGATAGTCTACAGTATCAGTCTCAATTATTGTTAACTTTCCCACATCAGGATCATTAAGAAAGATCGATTGAATGTTACGAAGAGAGTATGTACCAGGCTTTATTATTATGATGGGCTGATTCTTATCATTAGCCGATATCTGTTGGTCCTTGAAATTAATTAACCTTTTGGTATTTATATTACAATCCAGGAGTTGTATCTCCCGAAGATTTTTCAGCGGCGGATCTAAATAAATCCTTGTTTCAGACTCATACATGGTAATGCTTAACATTTTGTTTTGATTACATCATATTCACCTTTTTAAATTTCCATTGACGTAATCACATTCCTGAGCGACGTTAGAAACCGACCTTTTTGAAGTAAACATAAAATCTACTTTTCGATTTCAAATCTACTTTACATTTTGCTTGTTGCTATGTCGTAAAAGTATGCAATCTATTGTTCTACACGTGAACGCTAATCCAAAAACAATGATAATCACGTGAAATGGTCATGAACTACCGAAATAGATACCACGCAAATACACTAGAGACAATTATAAATGCTAATATATTATCTTCATGTTGCGTGGTCACGTCCGGCTTTACGCGTAGCGAGTCTGAGCCTTTGGCAGGCTTTTCATTTTGCGTTAGAGGGATTTTTGGTTTCGGATTTGTCTCAACTATTGAATGAGGTAACTTTAACTTTGAAGATCCCATGTTATGACTTATTCCAACCGGTTTTGATTCCACGTTTAGCGAATTATTTACTCCAAAATTCATATCATTACTCGCTTTCATAAGTTTGTTATTATATCCAACCACGCTTTCAGTATTGATTATCATATTACTTGGCATCAACCACACACCAGGAGCAACAGCTAAATCAAGCCGTAATTTCGCTTCTTGTACAGCTAATTGATATCTTTGGATAGAGCTAGAAATGTCATTCTCAATCACACTACTCTCAAATAAAGCTAAGAATTCTTGTTGTGTCTCGATTGCTCCACCGCCATTACCATAAATCGAGTTTCTAGTATTAACTTGTGCACCTAATATACAATAAACAAAAGCCTCAGCGGATCTATTCAATCTACCGAGTCCAGCTTTAGTGAGTCCATGTCCACTTGTTGGAATAAACCAAGCATATTTGAAATCAGAAAAGTCATCATTACGAATGAATGAGATAAGATTACCATTTTCTTTCTTACCGCCGTCATCAGCAAATTTATTACCTTCACCGGGCCATTGATCTGCTTCTTTATCATAATTCCTTATAATATGTATATTTTGATATCCTCCTCCTTTTCCATGATATCCTGCGCCATAATCAAGAAATATATCTCCCAATCCACCGTTTCTACCACCTTTCCATCTAAAGTCAGAATTATTACTAATCCCAAATTCTGCACACAAACGTTGATATGCTACTTTACTATATGGATTATTGTTTATTACAAAGGGCTGCTCATCGGGTAAGGGAAGGCTTAATTCATAAAGTATTCGTCTTATTGTAAAATATATATGAAACTTAATGAAGCTATTTACTACTTTAGGGTAATTTAGGCTTTCAAAAAGACTAATACCGCAACCAGATGTTGCACACCAAACTGCAAAGTTAAGTTGCTGAGGCCAATAATTCATATCTGGAGCATTCAGCCATTTTCTACTTTGTTTTCCAAATTTGAAAGTCACAACTTGATTGGTAAAAACATCACGCATCTTTGCTGTGAAATTCTTTGTATTTGAAACATATATATCTAGTGAGGTTAGCATTTTTGTTATGTCACTTGTAAAGTCATCAAAGTTAATAGCTGGTATAGGATAACTTTGGTTAGTCATGGTTAAACTCTTTGGGAATGAACCAAGCTTAACTTTATTTTCTAATCCTAAATCTTGCCATAATAATGTTTTCAAATTATTAGAAAGACTATCAGTCCATGTTTTTCCAGTAGGATCATCATTAGACATGATTGTTGTTCCATTAACTTTCCACTTAATATATCCACCATATGAATCATTAATAAATGTAAATTTATCAAGATTAGCGTTTGGGTATCTATTTTTGAAGTCGTTTAATAACATCTTATTCTTTGTGTTTCAGATAATCTGGTCTTTAGATCTAGAATAAGATGTAAAGTCAATTGAGTTCTTTTCTAATCCCAGCAAAACAATTACAACCTACATCAGTTCTTTCATATGAAATTTTTAATGTGTGGGACCGGTTAACTCTTTTAATAGATCTGCACGAACTTCTCTTCTTATCTGCGACATGTTTAAGTTTTTTTCTGTATCTCTCCTAAATTTTTGTCTGATTTCTAGTTTTAGTTTTTGAAACTTTTCCAACTCTGCTAAAATTATAGAAAATTCTTGATCAGATATAACATTATCTTTCAATGCCTTTGAAACCAAGTCGTTAATGGTGTTTAATTTTGATTTTGCTATAGAAACAGTCTGTTCGTGTTTGCTAACTTTATTTGAAAGTCTTTTTGATGCCGCACCAAATCCAACAGATATCCCTCCACAAATTCCACCGACAACACCCAAGGGAACACCAATAATAGCCCCAAAACCGGTAAGAGAAGTTCCAAGCCCGCTTGAAGAAAGAATAACTGAAAGCACGCCACTACAAACACTAATTTTTGTAAATATTCCTCTTGCTCTATTGTATTTTTTCCTTACATCTTCGTAATGTTTAATTTCTCTCTCAAGATTTTGTAATACTTCACTTGATTTTTGTAGTCTGAAATTAACTGGATCTGAATTATTAGGTAATCCAGGATAAATTCTGTTGTAGTCTTCCATATTGTATTTTACTGATCAACTTGATATCTTTAAATTTGTTACTTTCTCCTCTTTTTTATACTTTCCACAAAATATAGAACCACAGCCATTATCAAGAGCCAAGCATTTTCACCTAAAAATCCAATAACCTGTCCAGCTGTTTTGAATAGAAAGCTCACGATAGCACCAACCATTCCTGGTAATATTTCGCCTAGTTTCTTACCAAGAGCTTTCAACCCATTACCAACACCTTTCCCTAATTTGGATAGGCCTTTAGAAAGATTAGAAACTATAACACCAATTATGGCACCTACTGCACTTAGAACAGCAAAAACTGTAAAACCATACTTTTTAAAGATATACTTTAATCGCTCTCGCAATGGTAAATTTTTAATTATTTCGTCTTTTCTGGCTTGAATTTCTGATATTTGTTCATCGTTTGAAATTATTTCATTTCTAATTTTCTCTCTTAATTTATCAACCTCAGATTTTAATCTTTCATTGCTTCGCTTTAGATTTTCTGCATTTAATTTATCCTTCTTATATTTATCTATTTCTTCTTTGTATAATTTTATTTCTTTCAAAAGATTCTCTTTTTGTATTTTTAACTCTATATTCTGTTCAACGGTTTTATCAAAAAGTCTTTTACCTTCTGAAGCATCTCTTTCCATATTTTCTTTTTCTGCTTTTTGACTTTCAATTACTAAACCAAGCCTTATTACTTTTTCTTCATATTGAGCAATTTCTTGTTGATGTACTTTTGAGGTGGAGTCTAAGCCTAGCAATGCACTATCTAAATCTGAAATTTTTTCATTAGCTTCTTCCAATGCATTATTTAATTCTCTTTTTTCTTCATTAGATCTTCTCAATTCTTCCTGAGAATTATTATATTTTCCCAGCATTGTTTCATAATCAACACCTAGAGCTTTTCTCATTGTTTTTGGTAAATCTTCAAGCTTAAGAACCCCATCTTTATCAATTATTATATGTTTTACTGCTCTTGGATTATTGCTAAATTTTCCTGATATACTTCCATCTTCCTCAAATTCAACATTAAATGTTGCATAGTCTGGATTGAAGTCTGGTAAATAACGTTTGAGCTCTTGTCCAGCCTCTCTCCTTCTGTCATATTCCCCATCTCTTTCTCTTAAAACATCACCTAGATTTCTTCTTCTTTCAGAAGTTATATCCCATTCACCCCGACCCACAGATTGATTATATTCATCATAATCTCTATCGACAGATGTGGATGTGGACGTAACATCATCATCATCATCATCATCATCATCATTATCTCTTGGTAAATCTAATAATGGTATATCTTCTTCCATGATTTTTTACTCATCAGTAAGAAATCTTTAAACTGCTCACGCAATTAACTAAAAGAATTTACTTGCCATATAACCCAATGCCAACATACCACCACCTACATATACCATTTCACCCATCTTTTGATTATCGCTGGGTCTATAATAATCAGAGAATTTAGGTTCTTGCATTTGTTCATATAATGCAAATTGTTCATTTGTAGTTGAAATATTTTTTGATGCTTGATATTTTTCATCTTTTTTCTTAATTTTCCAATCCATTAGTTTTTGTCTTTTTTCCTGATATACTGCATAATCTCTTTGATATTTTTCCATTGCTTTATCGTGTCTTATTTTTTCTGTATCAACATTTTTTCCTGTTAATTTTTTTACAAGATAGTTTCCACCAACAAAAGCTGTTGCATTAAAAATAGCTCCACCAATCATCATTCCTATTGCTGCTGCCATGTTTGATTATTTTGGTAAAATCTTTTGATCCTCTAAATAGGTTTTTAGATATATACTTCCGGATAATACAGCTACCCATTTTGCATAATTTGTAATACTTGAGGATGGGTCATTCAAAAATGATTCTTTCATCATCTTTTTAGCCACATATCCAACACCAGCCCCTAATCCAATAAGGACTGCCGAATCAGTAACAGTTTTCACAAGTTTGTTTTCGTTTGACATGATTTTTTACTACATCAGTAAGAAACTTTTAAATGGCTTTATGTAGTAAAAAATAATTTATAATTACATCATTCCAATTTTTGGACGATCTGGGGGCGGTGCTTGAGTATTTGTTTGTGGATTATGAATCTTTATGGGTGGGGCTTGAAAAGGTTGTGGTATTTGAGGTATTCTATTTTTATTATCCTCCTTTTGTCGGTATCTCATAAACATATCAAATGCTGTAAAACCTAATCCAACAATAGATAAAACAGTAGTAAAAGATAACTCTGGCATCCATGATTTCGATTCACTGTATGTATTTTCATTAGTCTCTTCTTCCTGTTTTATTTTTTCTTCACGTTTCATTTCCCTGGCTAATGCATCTTTTGCTTTTTTATTATATTCAGCTAATTTTTTACCAGCTGCTACTTTTTTAGGATCTTTTTCCCGTTTTTTTGTATCTTTATTTTCTGGTTTGGGATCAGCTGTAATTTGTTCCGCAAAGCGGGGAGGGGCTTCGCCCCGATCAACTTGTTCATTTTGTTCAGACATTATTTTACATATCATTAAGAAATCTTTAGACCACTTAGGAATGATATGTAAATAAAATAATAGTATGCTCAGTAAACAGTATCAGTACCGCTAGCATCTTGCTTAGTAGTCTGCTCAGTTTTGTTAGAATCATCTGTATTAGTACTTGTAACTTGCTGTATTTTTCCTATTTTAACATGTTTAGCAACCTGGAATAAGCCGCTAGCAAGTGCTGCCAGTCTTCCTGCTTTCAATGCTAAGAGCCCTACAATGTTTGTTAGTTCGCGATTAACTAAATCATCATTCTTCAAATCCACACAAAGAGCTTCTATATCATCAACCGGAACTAAATATGAAATAAGTTTGGAAACTAATTGAAGGGATGAATCAACCAATCCGCCATTAATTTTTTTACTCATTACCGCTTGATATCGATTAAAATATTTTTCTACATCTTTTTCTGATAATTTTTTTATATCGCCCAAACTCATTTCAACTCCTAAATATTCCTTTGTAGTTCCAAGAGCTGCTAGAATTGCTAGTGATTCTTGTTTTATTTCAAGTTCATTATCATCATTATCTTTTCCCGTTCCTCCCTGCGGTCGGTCTGTTTTTCCTGCAGTCTTTTCTTCTACAATGTAATCTTCAACTTCTGTCATCTTTTATGGTGTTACATTTACTATTTTTAAATCGTTATTCCCCGTTTGGAACTTCCAAATAACAATTAAATGGGTAACGCAAACTTAGACATAGCCTAGAATATTTTTCTGTTTTCAGGAGATGCATAAACTTTTTACCTAATTCGTAATCCAAATCGCCTCCATAATCTTCGAAAAACATCTTCATACCCTTCTGTGATGGATTATGAAAAGTAACAACACAAGCTACATTTTCTCGGAATGGTTTTGCTATGGATGTTAATTGCTGAGTGAGAACCCAAACTGATAATCCATGATGTCTTCCGGAGAATGCTAAATCTATAAACTTGTTTGATCTTTTCTTCAAATCATTAGAAACGGCACAATCATCTAAAATTATTAATGTATTTGTTCCAGAGAATAAAGTTTGACAATCATTTAACAATTCATTAATCTCATCTACATTACTTGCATCAGGTGATAATACAAAGAAACGTTTATCTCCTCGGGCAAAATTATGATAGGTTTTATTTTTAGAATAAGTTGGACAAATTAAAACAATATATTCAAAAACTTTTCGGAAGGGGCCTCTTAGTTGATCAATGATGTATTTTGTTTTTCCACAATTTGTTGGTCCGGTTATGATACAATGGAATGGTATTTTTTCTCGTAGTTCTTCCATGATTTTTTTGTATCATAACTAAAGGTTTTTAAATCTATTCCGCAGTTAGTACTTTATTGATCTCAAACCTGAATTCATTATTTCCATCATTGCGTCAGCTACAACAAACATATGGCATGTTATTATTCCAGATCCGCCTTGTTTTCTTTTAATTTCTAGTTTTACACCATCTTGTGTATTGTTTAATGCTAGACCACCTCCATGAATACCATTATCTGGGTGAGTTCTCATATCAACCCAAAGAGCAAACTTATCAGCATAAAAATCCTTTTCTTTTACGGATGGCGGACTATAAACATCATCTCTCTCAAATCGTTTCTTTACTGACTCCCACAGATCTGATGGTATCATTCCCTTAGAGTATAATCGATTTGGTACACCATCAACATCTATATTGATCGAGGTTATACCTGGATTGTAAAAATTCTCAGAGTTACGTGCTCCTGCTGCGAATGGTAATGTAAACAAACATAATATCCCAGTCATTGATCTTCTAGGTAGATTAATATGCTGATTGATAACACCATCACCGCCTATGGAAAAGGTAAAAGTTTTATGGAGAGTTACATTTTCATAAAAGAAGCCTTTGCCGACTTGATAAGCTGCTTGTGCCTCACGAGCCAAGTATTCACTTGAAATGGAAGAATATTCTAACTCAAGGTTTTTGATTGAATAAGATGGAGTCTTAGTAGTGTCGGAATAAACAACAATATCATTAACTGGGGCAAGTGTAATCTCAAAGATTAGATGATGATCTAGTGCCTTTGGATAGAAAACTCCATGATCGTTTAGAATAGGATGGTTTAGTGGTATACGATACTTGGTGTTATGTACTGATGCAAGGGCGACTGCCTTAACATCTTGTGTTTTCTTATCACCTGCATTTGTCCTTAGTTTTCTCATGTTTTCAGAAGAAATACCTTGTTTTAATCTATCTTCACGTTCTTCATCTGTTAAGAATAAGTCATGATAGGTTTGAAATAGATCATATCTTTGAGTATCCTGTAATGTTTCTCCTCCAAAAAGAACTTTAAGTCTAGATACAAGATTACTACCTACATTATTCACAAGTGTATTATTAGCATGCCCATCTACATCTAAATCAAATAACAGAGATACGCTTCCAGGTACAATCACTAAATTCTCAGAAAGTTTTGGAATATTTATATATAATGTTTCTCCAGGGCTAGCAGATGATGGATTTAGAGTAATTCGGTTAATTGTTGATTCCGCTTTCAACCCAAATGGTTCTCGTGGAATTCTGTTTGGATTAATTTTTTCAGACGTCATTGTAATTTATAAGTTACTTTGGTTAATCTTTAAATGAGTAACGAAAAGATAACACGAAGGGGATCTCTATTCAATCGTATATATTATTCAACTGAAGGATATTGGAAAGGATATTCCGCTATTAGTAAATTAGCTGATAAGGCGAAAGTAAGTGAAGATGAAGCAAAACAATGGTTAGAGAAACAAGCAATATGGCAAATTTATCTTCCAGCTCCCAAGTATATACCTAGACCTCACTGGACTGTAGAAAAACCTAATCAGATTCATCAAGCAGATTTATTATTTTTACCGCATGATAGAGTTGGAAGAAAAACATATAAATACGCATTAGTCGTGGTTGATATCGCCTCGAGATATAAAGATGCGGAGCCATTAACCACAAAAGAAAGTCGAGAAATATCAAATGCTTTTAAGAAAATATATTCTAGAAGATTGAAATACCCTAAAACATTAATGGTTGATCCTGGAAAAGAATTTATGGGTGAAGTTAGTAAACTCATGAATTATCATAATGTGAAAATACAGAGAAGTGAAGCAGGAAATCATAGAGCTCAAGCATTTGTTGAAAACGCAAACAGAATATTAGGAGAAAGATTATTTAGTCATCAATATGCGCAAGAAATGGTAAGTTATGAAAGGTCTAGAGTATGGGTGAAAAGATTACCAGATATTTTGAAAACTTTTAATAATACACCAACGAGAATAACTGGTAAAGAGCCTGTTAAATCTATAAAACAGAAGGTGGTTGATATTGAACCTAAAAAGTATAATCGAGTTGTTGGTCTTGATGAGGTTAGATTGTCTCATTATGTTAACGTTAGATATTTATTATTTCCCGGCGAGCTTGAAGGTGGTGAAAAAAGGAGAGCTACAGATCCTATTTGGAGTATCAAAGTTTATGATATTTCTAAAAGTATTATTACACCTAATCAACCAGTTTTATATTATTTGACTGATGGGCCGAGGCGTGGTTTTGTAAGGGAAGAATTACAAGTTATTCCTTATGATACGCAGTTACCTCCTAATTCTGTTTTAGTTAGATCCAGCTCTGCTGGGGAGGGCTCCGCCCGATAATGACCATATGGCAGAGTATGTATTCCATCTTCTTGAATGATTCTCTTATCATCATCAGCAGATAGTGCAACTTTATTAACAGTTTCAGTATAAACAAAATGCTTATAACTTCTTATTACTGGCATTTCTCTCATCTGCTTTGCTTTGCTATCCAAACATTCCTTGTAATCATCAAATCTTATACTATTTTCTACAACTGATTTCTTCATTCCTTTATCCTTTTTTATCTCTTCTCCATCATCCATCCTGAAAGAGTATAGTTTTGCCCGTAAGCCAACAAATTCGGTTATTATTTTACCGCCGGCTTCATCTTTAAACTTACCAATTACTTTTTTGTTTACGCCTGTCTCAATGCCCGATGGATGATTTTTTGGGTAATTACTAGTATCAAACATTTCTCTAACATCGGGGCTTATATCCTTATAGAAATCCTTAGTTTCTATATCATATACAAGACTATCTGTATCTGTCATAAGTAATTTAGCTTTTTCACCATATTTTGGTTTAATATAATTATAATGAAAGTCATACATCATTGCTTTACTTATATCTAAAATACACATTCCTAAGTAAATAGGTTTATTGTATTTTATATGTGTTATATTCATATGTACCGCCATAAGATTTTCAGAAAAAATAGTGCGACGATTATAGTTAGCTTTTGATATTAATTTTCTTGCTTCTTTCTCATTAGTAACCAATCTTATATCAACCCTTTTTCTAAGATTTTCCATTGTTTTACCAAATACAGAGTTGTTCATGAGTTTGAAGAAATCTTTTTCAAAGTCGTTTTTCGCTTGTGCTCTCAATTTTGTATTCAAATCTATGTAAGGTTTTAACCATTCAGACTCTTCAAATTTAATTCCTCTATGAATCTTTGTTACTTCTAATCCTAGACTTTCATATTTTTTTAGAGTTTCATGATGTACAACATAATTTTTCTTATTGTTAAGGTTTGGTATTAATTTCTCAACCCTATTTACCTTAATTCTTTCTGGGGCAAGCGGGTAGTCACTATGTAAATCATGAAGATGTTGCGGATATTTTAAATCAACCTCTAATATACATGACATATTTCTCCAATTTTTTTGCTCATTTTCACTCATCCATTTTAAATCATGAGTTGGGAGTGGTTCACTCATTGCCCCACCATATAAGTTGTTTGCATCGAGATATTCTATATAATTTGTTTGTATGTTTGGATCATATTCTTTCATGTATGGGTTGTTGGCTTTAGCATATCTGTTTGATATTTGAGCTATACCTCCTCGAACTCCTTTCTCAATCATAATTAACATATCAATGTCGATTATCATCTCCAATTCAATTTTGGTTAACTTTAACATTGCATCCCAAGCTAGTCCTGGAGCTGTATAATACCAAGCAGGGTCCAAACCATAATGTGTTTGGCAAACATCTCTAAAGTTTTCAAAAACATCAGCTAATAATAACACATCAGACTGTAGATATAGATTAAGGTAATCTCGCATTGTTTTCATATTAAATGTTTTCCATACCTTTTTAGCATGTTCATAATCTTCATCAGAAATATCTTCACCTCTAAGTTTTGAGTAAAAAGATTCCTTTGGTGGAAGTTGGGTTTCGTTTAATTTATCAAAATCATCAAGCCAATCATACGGGAATACTCCCTTTCTCAATAATAACTTTAATTCTTCGCCTACAAAATACTTTGTAATTTCACGTAGGTTTTTATCTGTTGGATTAAGACACCTACTTCCTTTTATTACACCTTTACAAACATCACACTTTCCACATTTAGTAAGATTACTAGACAAACTATCAAGACTGGATGACATAAATTTTAATGAATCTATAAACTTTATATCTCTCTTAACATCTATCATCTTATCACTTTCTTTATCTTTGAAGGTATCAACCACAATCTCTTTTGAGAAAGAAATATACTTTTCCTCATTATTAGGTATAAGTTTTATTTTACCTTCTGTTTTTGCTAGATTATTAATAAATAGATGAGCATCATAACCTGATAAATTGTGAATTATAACAGGAAAGAATTTTGGTATCTTATAATTTAAATTGCATTCATTATGTGCTGCACCTCTATACTTTCCTGTAAGATGACAGTGATCTATTACCTTATCTTCACCCAATTCTTTCTCACATATATGACAATTAGTTGCGTTTTCATAGTTTATTTTTTCATCTTCGGTTATATTCTCTTTATTAAACTTTTTGAATCTTTTTACATTATAACTAATACATTTTTTATAAATTTCCTTAAATTCTTTCTCTAGATATTCAACAAATTTCTGCGCTACATCATCTTCTGATTCGGCTGTATATCTATAAAATCTTGATTTACATATTTTTTCATTAAAACTCTTAATATAACAACCAAATGCAACTGGTTTGTGTGTTTGATATTTATTTGTAAAACTTTTGCTTTTATCTAGAGGCTCATTATTTTTTATTTGTTTCAAAACACACTCAAAATCAGCATACGCAACAAAAGGTATTCTCATTTTTTTAACAAAATTTTTAAAAGAAAGAAAACATGGACTACCATCTTTATTTTTTAACATATCAATTCTTGCTTCATTGTACAAATAACAATATCCTTCATGCTTTTCCAATGAGCTTTTCAAATGAAAATGGTGCAAACAATTATCACAAAAGTACAACTTACATTTACGTTTAGTAACTTGTCTGCGTATAAGTGCACTAATATTCTTTATTAAAACAAAGTGTTTATTTGGCTCTTCATCTTTATTTTCTTCATTTGTTTCTTCTGTTAATAAAAGTAATCTAATCAATTTAAATCCCCGTTTACTACTTCTTTTTATAGGATATACTCCTATTTTCTCATCATATCCATATATGGCGATATCATAATCATTTTGGTTTTCAAAATTAACAACATCTTGTATCGTGCTTGGGAAATTAATTCCATCCCAATTAAAATTTTTTGATTGTTCTTTCAATTCTTTGGTTATTCTTTGTGGATTTTTATCGGTTGGGTATACAGCTCGTGTTACACACCACTTAAAACATTCATCATCATTATAATTCTGTGGATTAATAATCGCATTCTTGTTTAACAATTCTTTTGGTAATTTAATATAAGATCCACCTAAAAGTGGAACAAAACGATCTATGAAAATGTCAAACATTACTACTCTTACAAATTCCCAACCAGATCCATTATTTATAAATTCATCAAATAATTTAAGTTGTTGATTTGTTAATCTATCAAATAATTCTGATAAATCTGTTGCCTCAAGAACAATTTCTGATTTTTCAGAAGGAAAGGGTCTATCACAGTATTCAATTTCCTCAGTGTTAAGTTTTTTTCTCTTGAACATACATGTAAATATAAATTTAGTCTTTAATGAATTATGTGATTCAACTCTCTTTCTAAGTAAATCTATAACTTTTGGTTTGATTTTATGTAAGAATACCTTTTCATCATTCTTTTCATTTCCTTCAATCCTATAACTTAAATAATTACCATTAATAGCTGATTCAAATTGTCTTGGCGTAAAATCTTCCTCAATTTCTTTTCCCTCATTTCTTTTTGGTCTTGCACCTTCCTTCTCATAATCCCTATTATTTTTTCTTTCACCTTTCTTATTATCACTTTTAGGTGGTGGTTTTATTTCTTTGGGTTTATTTACTTTTTTATATCTTTCTATAAAATTTTTAGCTACTTTTTCTACTTTATTTTTTGCTGCTAATGCTTTATTTTTTACTTTTTCAGGTATGTATGGTTTTACTACATTCCAAAACTTGTTTATTGCATTTCCCAAAAAAGTATTTTGTTTTGGCGGTTGTTTTGTTTTTATTATAGGCGGTGGCGGGCGTGGAGGAGCTCTTCTACGACGATTAGGTGGTGGGCCTGGTGGAGTTCCGGGACGTCGATTAGGTGGACTGCCCGGGGGAGGGCTAACTGGCGAATCAGGCATTGGCGGAGGAATAGTTAAAGGGGGTAAATTTGGCCTATTTGCTGTTCTTATTTGTTGTGGTTCAATTTCTGGAATTGGAAGAGGTAAATTTGGTTGATCTATTGGCCTCATTGGCGTATTACGTAACTCATTAACAATTCCAGCAATATTAGTAATAATTTGTTGAATATTATTAGTTATTTCAGGGATATTACTCAACTCTTGAACAAAATCTCTTTTAATAAAACGTGATCGGCCAGGAATATTATACCATCTAGCCAAATGTTTCAGTTGCACAACATTTAATCTTCTTAATTCTTGTTCCATTTTGTATATTAATTCTTCTTCTTATTTAATTATTATTTTATTTCTTTTTAAATCATTTTTATTTTTAAAAAACATTATAAAATGTGCCAGGACCTCGTATCATATTCACATCGATTTTGTAACATATTAGCTATGGTTTGGTAGGGGTTTGTTGCGCTCCGCACCTGGAATGTTTGATGAAGGTTTTATGAGGGATTGGTGAGGGATTAGTTGAGGCTTGGTAGAGGCTTGGTTCAGGCTTGGTAGGATCTTGGTTGGAGCTTGGCAAATTGTTTGGTTAAGGTTTGATGAAGTATTTATGAAATTTTGGCAAGAGCCACGTCTCACCTAGTTTATCAAATGTGCCAGGATCCCCATATCTACACATCAGCTTCTGTATCATAATTTCTCACAATTCTAACATTTTGTAAACCACCACCCGAATATTGTGATTCTGCACTTCCTGGCACACTACCAGGTTCTGCATATCCTTTTCCATAATCAATGAATATATCTCCAACTCCATTATTTGCTCCTCCTTTGAATCTAAAATCAGCCAGGGGGTTTTTCCATCCTTTGGAATCTTGATTGTTACTTAACCCAAACTCTGCGCATAATGTGTTATAAGCACTTTTGTTATATTGATTATCTTTTAAGGAAAAAGTTTCTTCGTCGGGAAATGGCACTTTTAATTCTTCTAATATTCTTCTTATTGTAAAGTAAATGTGAAAAACAAAGAAACTTCTGATAACTTTAGGGTAATTAAAAATATCACTTAAACTAACACCACATCCAGATGTTGCGCACCAAACAGCCATGTTTAATTGTTGAGGCCATTGACTAATATTTGGTTTTCCCAACCATGCTCTAGCTTCTTTTCCGCTGGTAAATCCTACAGTTTGGTTTTTGAAAATATTCTTCATTTCTTTCGTGAAACTATCTTTTTCTGAAACATATATATTCAGATTGGTTAGTAATTGTGTGACATCAAGAGCAAACGAATTGAATTTAATCCCGGGTATTGGATATATTTGTTTTGTTAATCTTAAACTTGCGGGAAAGGAACTTGTTTTTTCTTTGTCTGAAACTCCCAAATCTTCCTGCAATAACTTTTTCAAATTATCGGGGAGAGAATCAGTCCATGTTTTTCCAGAAGGATCATCATCAGACATAACCGTTACTCCATTAACTTTCCATTTAACATATCCGCCATATAAATCATGCACATAACCGAATTTTGAAATATTTGCTTTTGGGTATCGGTTAATGAAATCGCTAAATAACATCTTATTCTTTTGTTTCACAATTTTCCGATCTTTAAATCAGTGAAGAATAAGATGTAAAATTAATTAACTCCAGCAAAACAATTACAACCAACCTCTGTTTTTTCATATACAAGTTTTAATGTCCTTTCTCTCCGACAAGTTCTTTTAATAGATCTTCTCGTACTTTCTTCCTTATTATACTCATGTCGAAGTTTTTTTCTGAATCTTTTCTGAATTTTTGTCGTATTTCTTGTTTCAGTTTTTGAAACTTTTCCAATTCCGCCAGAATTATGGAGAATTCTTGATCGGATATTTCATTATCTTTCAGAGCTTTTGAGACTAAATCGTTAATGGTGTTTAATTTTGATTTTGCAATGGCAACTGTTTGCTCATGTTTACTAACTTTCCCAGAAAGATTCTTGGATGCAAAACCAAATACGATTGAGAAAACCCCAAACATTCCACCAACCACTCCCAAAGGAATACCCACTATAGCTCCCAATCCGGTGAGAGAAGTTCCCAAACCACTAGCTGATAGAAGAACTGAAACAAATCCGCCAGAAACACTAATTTTTGTGCATATTCCTCTTGCTCTATTATATTTTTTCCTCACTTCTTCGTAATGTCTAATTTCTTTTTCGAGATTTTGCAAAACTTCACTTGATTTCTGCAATCTGAAATTTATTGTGCTTTCTCCTTTTTGCATTTTAGGTAATTCTGGATAAATATTTCCATTGTAATCTCCCATATTGTGTTTTTACTGAACAGCATGATACCTTTAGATTAAGTTACTTTGCCTTCTTTTTCATACTCTCCACAAAATACAAAACTACAGCCATGATTAAAAGCCAAGCATTCTTTCCTAAAAATCCAATAACTTCTCCGGCTGTTTTGAAAAGAAAACTAACTATTGCGCCAATCATTCCTGGTAATATTTGCCCTAGTTTTTGGCCAAGGGTTTTCAAACCATTTCCAACTCCTCTTCCTAAAGAGGCCAATCCTTTTGTGAGACTAGAAACTATAACTCCAATTACCACACCAACTGCGCTTAGAATAGCAAATACAGTAAATCCGTGCTTTTTGAAAATCGCCTTTATACGATCCCGCAATGACATTCGTTCTTGAATTCTTTCTTCCTCATCTTCTAAATTAGATAAATCTTCTTGCTCATTAACAATTTCTCTTTCATCAGCTTCAATTTGACTTCTTTCTTCTGGTGTAATATTAGGTTTATCTCTTTTAATTTTTATGCTTTCTTTTAATTTATCGATTCTGCCTTTTTTCTTTATTTTTTCATTACTAATTCCTTCCAAAAGTTCATCTGCTGTAGGCCCAAGAGCATCTCTTAATGTTTTTACTTTCATAATTTTTTTGTTTACATTACCATATTTATCATAAAAATCATACCACTTAACGTCTTCGGGGTCATTGCGCATTATTCCTATTTGTAATTTACCAAATTCACTATACCCAAAATCAAAAATTGGTTTGGCTTCTAGAAATTTACTTCTAATTTCTTTCCATGCTTCATCTTTATCACTTTGCCTCCCATAAACATCTTCAGTTGCTAATCTTGTATATCCCTTTCTAGTTTTTGGTTTTGCCCCCTCCTTCGAATAATCTCTTCCGTTGAATGATGTATCCTCATAACCCTTGTTATCATAACTAGTGGATGTGTCTGTGTCCATGCGTTTTAGGTGTATATCAAACGATGGATCCCAACCCCCCGCATTATTATCTTTTGATTCATTTAATTCTGTTGGGTCTAATTCTTCTGGATCATATCCGCCTTCTGCCATAATTTTTTACTCATCAGTATGAAATCTTTAGACCCCTTCGAACTGAAGAAAAATCAAAATTGATATTTAAAAAGAAAAAATATAAAAGAAAAATATAAAATGAGTAAAGAAGGACAAAAATATTATACTAATACAATTAGTAATAAGGATTTAGTAAATTACGCTAAAAAAATAGGATTAAATATGTCTCTCCACGATGCTTGTAAAATATTAAGTCAAATGCAAAAAGAACACGATCCAGATAGAGACCCAGCAGAATATAAAAGAGAAATGAGAGCAAAAGTAACTGAAAAATATGGAATAGAAAATGATAATAGAATTAGTGACGAAGAAATGTTGAAAAAAATAGCTTCGAAAATAAATAAAAACTAAATCATTTATGTTATTTAACTTATTCTAAATTCTGAATTACAAGTTACATAACATTATAATATTTTACTTACCGCATACCCCAAACCCATCATCCCCGCTCCCACATATACCATTTCCCCAGTCTTTTGATCACCGCTTGGTTTATAATAATCGGAGAATTTTGGTTCTGTCTTTTGCCCGTATAATTCAAAAGCCTGATTTGTAGTAGAAATATTTTTTGCTGCTTGGTATTTTTCATCTTTTCTTTTCATTCTCCAGTCAAGCATTTTTTGTCTTTTTTCTTGATATTCTTGGTAATCTTTTTCGTATTTTTCCATTGCCTTATCGTGTCGTATTTTTTCTGTATCAACATTCTTTCCTGATAAATATCTTGCGAGATAATTTCCACCGGTGAAAGCGGTTGCATTCAATATCGCTCCTCCAATCATCATTGCTATTGCTGCCATTTTATTTTGGTAAAATCTTTTGATCCTCTAAATATGTTTTAAGATACATGCTTCCGGATAATACCGCAACCCACTTTGCATAATTTGTAATACTCATGGATGGATCACTCAAAAAGGATTCTTTCATCATCTTTTTTGCCACATAGCCTACCCCCGCGCTTAATCCAATAACCACAGCTGAATCAGTTACAGTTTTCACAAGTTTGTTTTCTGTCGACATAATTTTTTTTACTGTACCATTGAGAAACTTTTAAATAACTTTATTCAGTTATTCCATTCCCAAAGATTTTGGGGTTGCAGAAAATGGTATCTTTTTTGGTTGCGGTGTTTGTGGTACTTGTGATAAATCAGCTATCCTATTTGAATATTCAGTCCGAGCTTTTTCCTTATACCTCATAAAAAGATCAATTGCTGTAAATCCAAGTCCGACAACGGATAAAACAGTAGTAAAAGATAGCTCTGGAAGCCACGATTTTGCTTCACTATATGTATTTTCATTTGGCTCTTCTTCCTGTTTTATTTTTTCCTCTCTTTTCATCTCCCTTGCCAATGCTTCTTTTGCTTTTTTATTATATTCCGCTAATTTCTTTCCCGCTGCGACCTTTTTAGGATCCTTATCCTTCTTTTTAGTATCAGTATTCTCAGGTACTGGATCAGCAGTAATTCGCTCAGAGTTTTGCTCATTTTGTTCAGACATTGTTATTTAGATGCAACAAATAAGTTTTTAGATCTGTTTAATACACAGTATCAACACCTTCAGTAGATTGCTTAGTTTCCTGGTCAGTTGTGTTATAATTTATTGGTTCTTCTCTTGATTTTTGTTGATTTTTGTTGAATTTAACGTGTTTAGCAACCTGGAATATCCCGCTAGCAAGTGCTGTCAGTCTTCCTCCTTTTAATGCCAAGAGACCAACAAAGCTTGTTAATTCTCGATTAACCAAATTATCTTTCTTCAGATCATCGCAAAGAGCATCTATGTCATCTACCGGAACTAAATACGAAATAAGTTTGGAAACTAATTCTAGGGAAGAATCTACCAATCCTCCATTAATTTTCTTACCCATTACTGATTGATAACGATTGAAATATTTTTCTACATCTTTTTCCGATAATTTTTTTACATCACCCAGACTCATATCAGCTCCTAAATATTCCTTTGTTGTTCCAAGAACTGCTAGAATCGCAAGAGATTCTTGTTTGATTTCAAGATCCTCACTTTTTCCAGACCCTCCCTCCGGTAGGTCAGTTTTTTCTGTCGGTTGGTCAATGTAATCTTCCGGCTTTGTCATCTTTTTGTTAAATCACTTCGGGTATCTCTAAATAGCAATTAAATGGGTAACGCAAAGATAAACATAATCTAGAATATTTTTCGGTTTTCAGGAGTTGTACAAACTTTTTCCCCAATTCATAATCCAAATCACCGCCGTAATCTTCGAAAAACATTTTCATGCCTTTCTGCGACGGATTATGAAAAGTAACAACGCAGGCTACATTTTCTCGAAATGGTTTTGCTATTGATGTTAATTGCTGGGTTAGAACCCAAACAGATAAACCATGATGCCTTCCTGAGAATGCTAAATCTATAAACTTATTTGATCGCTTTTTCAGATCATTAGAAACGGCGCAATCATCTAAAATTATTAGAGTATTTGTGCCGGAGAATAAAGTTTGACAATCAGTTAGTAACTCATTAATCTCCTCTACGTTACTTGCATCCGGAGATAATACAAAAAAACGCTCATCCTTATTAGCAAAATTATGATAAGTTTTATTTTTAGAATAAGTCGGACAAATTAAAACAATATATTCAAAAACTTTCCGGAAAGGACCTCGGAGTTGTTCAATTAAGTACTTTGTTTTTCCACAATTTGTCGGTCCAGTTATAATACAATGAAATGGTATTTTATCACGCAAATCTTCCATGATTTTTGTATCATAACTAAATGTTTTTTAAATTTAGGTTAGTACTTAATTGATCTCAAACTTGAATTCATAATCTCCAGCATTGCGTCAGCCACGACAAACATATGACAAGTTATGGTTCCAGTTCCACCTTGTTTCCTTTTAATTTCTATTTTTACACCGTCATGAGTATTATTTAGAGCAAGTCCGCCGCCGTGAATACCATTATCTGGATGAGTTCTAGTATCAACCCAAAGAGCAAACTTATCCGCGTAAAATTCTTTTTCTTTCAAAGAAATTTGCAAACCGTCATCCCGACGAAATCTTTTCTTCACGGATTCCCAAAGATCGGAAGGAATCATTCCCCTAGAGTATATTCTATTTGGTACACCATCAACATCAATTTCAACGGAAGATATGCCCGGATTATAAAAATTTTCAGAATCCCTTGCTCCTGGGGTTTGAGGTGATAAAAACAAAAACAATATTCCTGTCATTGATCTTCTCGGTAAATTAATATGCTGATTAATAACGCCATCTCCAGCAATGGAAAATGTAAAAGTTTTGTGCAAAGTAACATTTTCATAAAAAAATCCTTTGCCGACTTGATAAGCCGCCTGAGCCTCGCGGGCTAAGTATTCACTAGAAATTGAAGAATATTCTAACTCTAAGTTTTTGATTGAATATGATGGTGCTTTAGTTGTGTCAGAATAAATAAGAATATTAGCGATTGGGGCAAGTGTAATCTCAAATATAAGATGATTTTCCAGCGCTTTCGGATAAAAAACACCGTGATCGTTTAGAATAGGATGATTTATTGGTATTCTATACTTTGAACCATGAACATTTGCGAGAGCAGCTTCTTTTACATCTTGTGTTTTTGCGTCTCCAGATTTTGTTCTAAGTTTTCTAATATTTAGAGAAGAAATACCTTGTTTTAATCTATCTTCTCGCTCTTCTTCGGTTAAGAATAAATCGTGATAGGTTTGAAATAAATCATATCCTTGAGTATCTTGCAATGTTTCTCCCCCAAAAAGAACTTTCATTCTGGTTACAAGATTGCGGCCCAAATTATTTACAACCGTATTATTCGCATGACCCTCAACATCTAAGTCAAATAGAAGAGATACACTTCCTGGCACAATCACCAAATTCTCTGCGAGTTTTGGAATATTTATGTATAATGTTTCTCCCGGACTGGCTGAGGATGGATTTAGAGTAATTCTATTCAGGGTTGATTCTGCTTTCAAGCCAAAGGGTTCTTTTGGAATTCTGTTTGGATTAATTTTTTCAGACGTCATTGTAAATTTATAAGATACTTTGGTTAACCTTTAAACCTTTTCTCTAACTTGGAAATATGTTTTAATAAACCTTCTCTCGCGCTGGGAATTAAAATTAAAATATTAAAAATTTGATCGCCGTCTTCCATATATAGAATTTTTTTTCTAATAATTTTTTTCATAATGTTGATTTGGTATTCGGTAAATTTTATTTCTTCTTCTTCCTCCTCAACCATTTCAATTTATAAGATACTTGTTTATTTTTAAATGAGCAACGAAAATATTCTCTCAAAAATATCGGCTACGCCGGCCCCGCTCTTCGAGCGGATATATTATTCAACTGAAGGATATTGGAAAGGATATTCTGCAATTCCTAAATTGGCTGAGAAGGCTAGAGTAAGTGAAAATGAAGCAAAACAATGGTTGCAAAAACAAGCAATATGGCAAATCTATCTACCCGCTCCTAAATATATACCTAGACCGCACTGGACTGTGGATAAACCCAATCAGATTCACCAAGCGGATTTATTATTTTTGCCGCACGATAAAGTCGGAAGAAAAACTTATAAATATGCGTTAGTTGTGGTTGATATCGCCTCGAGATATAAAGATGCTGAAGCATTAACCTCAAAAGAAAGTCGAGAGATATCAGAAGCTTTTAAGAAAATATATTCTAGAAGATTGAAATACCCAAAAACATTAATGGTTGATCCCGGGAAAGAATTTATGGGAGAAGTTAGTAAACTCATGAATTACCATAATGTTAGAATACAAAGAAGTGAAGCTGGTAATCATAGAGCTCAAGCATTTGTGGAAAACGCAAACAGAATATTAGGAGAAAGATTATTTAGTCATCAATATGCGCAAGAAATGATTGGCGATGATCGGTCGCGTGTATGGGTGAAAAGATTACCAGATATTCTAAAAACCTTGAATAATACGAAAAAGAGAATAACCGGTAAAGAGCCCGATGAGGCTATAAAACTGAAAGAGGTTGATATTGAACCCAAAAATTATCAGCGGGTGGTAGGGGTTGATGAGGTTAGATTGCCGCCTATTGTTAAAGTTAGATATTTATTATCGCCGGGCGAACTTGAGGGCGGAGAAAGAAGGCGGGCTACTGATCCTATTTGGAGTATCAAAGTTTATTATATTTCTAAAAGTATAATTTCACCCAATCAACCGGTTTTATATTATTTAATTGACGGACCGCGGCGAGGATTTGTGCGGGAAGAATTACAAGTTATTCCTTATGATACTGAGTTGCCACCCAATTCTGTTTTGGCAGGCACCGCCCGATAGTGACCATATGGGAGAGTATTTATTCCGTCTTTTTGAATGATTCTCTTATCATCATAGGCGGATAGCGCTTTCTTATTAACTGTTTTTGTGTAAATATTGTGTAGTTTTGAGCTGATTAAATTTTGCGATCTCATTTGCGGTTCTTTAGTAACCAGGCAATTTTTGAAATCATTAAAACTTATTGTTTTCTTGACAACTAATTTCTTCGTTCCTTTATTCTTCTTTATCTCTTTACCGTTGTCCATTAATAAGGCATATTGTTTTGCCCCCAAACCCACAAATTCCGTAGGTATACTTCCACCAAACTCATCCTTAAACTTGCCAATTACTTTTTTGTTTGCATCATCCCAAATACCAGATTTGTGATTTTTAGGATAGTTGCTAGTGTCGAACTTTTCCCGAACATCTTGACTTATATCTTCATAGAAATCTTCCGTTTCTATATTATATACAAGACTATCGGTATCAGTCATAAGTAATTCGGCTTTTTCTCCATATTTCTCTTTGATATAATTATAATGAAAATCGTACATTATTTGCTTACTTAGATCCAAAATGGAAAACCCCACGTAAACCGGTTTATTGAATCTTATTTCTGTTTTCTTCATATTTATGGCGGCTAGATCCTCAGAAAAGATAGTAAAATGATTAAAGTTCGGTTTTCTTATTAATTTTTTGGCTGATTCTATATTATTAACCAATCTAACGTCTATCCTTTTTCTCATATTTTCCATTGTTTTTCCGAATACGGAGTTATTCATTAGTTTGAAGAAATCCTTTTCAAAGTCATTCTTCGCGTGTTTTCTCAATTCAGTATTCCTATCGATATAAGTCTGTAACCACTTTGACTCTTGAAATTTGATTCCCTTATGAATCTTTGTTATTTTTAATCCTTGTTTTTCATAAAATTTCAGGGTTTCGTGATGAACTACATATCTTTTCTTATCTAATAGGTTCGGTATTAATTTCTTAACCTTATTAACGGTAAGTTTTTCTGGTGCTAAAGGCAGATCTTTATGACTATCATGAAGATTTTTTGGGTATTCCAAATCAACCTCAACTATACAAGACATGTCTCTCCAATTTACGAGCTCTTCATTTGGAATCCATCTAAATCCGCGTTTTGGTAATTTCTTGCTCATTGCGGCTCCGTATAAGTTATTCGCGTCAAGATAAATAATATAACTTATAAGTTTATTTATTTCAAAATCTGTCATATAGGGGTTATTAGCTTTTGCATATCTTTTTGATATTTGGGATGTTCCGCCTCTAATCCCTTTCTCAATAAAAAGCAACATATTAACGTCTGTAAACAATTCCAAACTAACTTTAGTTAATTTTAACATTGCATCCCAAGATAATCCCGGGGATGTAAAATAGTGGGCGGGATCTAAACTATAATTATTAATACACACATCCCTAAAGTTCTCGAATACGTCGGCTAGCTGCAGCACATCTGTTTTTAGATATAAATCGTGATAATCTCTAATTGTTTTCATTCCGAATGTTTCCCACACCTTTTTAGCATGTTCATAATCTTCGTCTGAAATACCGTGATTATTTAGTTTTGAGAAAAACTCTTCCTTTGGTGGGAGTTGGGTTTCATTAAGTTTTTCAATTCGATCAAAATAATCATAAGGGAACACACCCTTTCTCAACAATAGTTTTAACTTTTCTCCTGTGAAATGTTTTTTAGTTATCGCCATATTTTTATCTATTGGAAAAAAACACATACTTCCTAATAACTTGCAATTCTTGCATTGTTCGCAATTACCAACGCCATTAAAAGTAATAATCTTTCCATCTTTTACGTATCTTTTCAAGCATTCTCCTGGTTTGCACGACTCACATTTTCCGCATTTTGTAAGATTGTCAACCAATCCACTAAGGGAGAATTGCATAAATTTATAAGAATCAATGAATCTTATTGTTCTAGTAATGGGCTTTTCTTTTTCATCCTCATCTTCGCAATCACAATCGTGCTCAAAATCATGATCGCAATCATAGTTAATTAAAATTTTCTTCGAGAAACTAATATACTTTTCATCGGTGTTGGCCAAACAGCTCATTCCACCCTTTGTTTTCCCAAGATTCTTAATGAACAGATGAGAATCATACCCCGATAGATTATGAATTACTACTGGAACAAATTTGGGGATCACATATTTTAAGTTGCAAATTTTATGCGCTGCGCCACGATATTTTCCGGTAAGATGACAATGATCTATTACTTTTCCAAAATCCTCTTCTTCAGAAAATTCGCGCTCGCATATATGGCAGTGAGTTGCATTTTCATATTCTTTTTTATCTGTTTTTGACATATTCTTTTTATCATAAACTTTAAAAGTTTCCTTTTTTTCTTCTATTAACTGGAAAATTTTCCTGACATCTCTTTCTAAATATTCTGTGAATATCTGCGCAACATCCTCGTCATCAGATTTTGCGGTGTAGTTCACGCAGATATTAAAATCCTTTGGCAATATACTTTCATCAAAACACTTAATATAATAGCAGAAACCTGATGCTTTGTGCATTTGGTAATTTTTTGTAAAGCTTTTAATTTCGCTTGGTGAACAAGTATGTATTGGTATTAGCTGGCCCTCAAAATCAACATAGATACCAAAAGGCGCACGCATTTTATTTTTAAAATTTTTAAAGTAAATAAATTTCGGGCCGCCATCCTCGTTCTTTGGCATTTTAATTTTAACTTCGCCGTGTGAATCGCAATATTCTTTGTGTTCTTGCAAAACCCTTTCATCATAAAATGAGTTGAAACATCTAAGGCAGAAATATTTTTTGTTCTTATTTTTATCATTTTCGGATGATAAAAGCCTGCTGACATTATTTACTAAAATATAATGGGATTTTTCGTCATTATTTATTAAAAGTAGTGTTATAAATTTGCAATCGCATAACTTGCATTCGTGGTTATTGCAATCGCATTTCTTGCATCCACATTCTTCGCATTCGTGTTTTGCGCAGTCTTTTTTCACGCATTTCTGTTTTTTCTTGCACTCTTTTTTCATACAGCCGCAATTCTTACATTTTTCTTCTTTCTTGCAATAACATTTATCGCTTAATCTCGCGGTATATATTTCATCAACTTCTTCATCATATTTCAATACATTAACTGGATATGGGTTTTGTTTTTCAAACTTGGCAAAATCTTTTAATTTCATTGCACCCTCTATACCAGAAAAGTTTAATTTTTTGCAATTTTTAAGCAATTCATTATTTACCCTCTCTCTATGATGTTTTCTTGGAAACACCGCCTCAACTAATGAAAGTTGGCCGCAATCTTCGCACTTATTTTGTATATTAATAGTAGCTTTTTTTGCCGCTAATCTTTCTGGAGTAGGTATATATGAACTCCCAGAAATAACTGTGTAAGGCGCGATTCCGACGTCAAATCTTGCAACTGAATCAAATTGAAAAACCCCAGAATCTGTATTTTCTTGAAATCTTTCAACCTCAAAGAATATATCTTTAATTATATCATCATATTCTTTTGACAAATCACTTGCCTCTGTAATTATTTTTGGTTTGGTGCCAAAGTATTTTTCAACCTCTTCTGTTATTTGGTTATTTTGCAAAGGTGATTTTACAAACTTGGATGATAGTATAACCTTAACCTTTTTTGGTTTCTTATCCTTATTAATAATATCTATAACCTTTGGTTTTATTTTCCTCATGAATTCACCAATAGTATATCCTTTTTTCCCATCTATGCTGTGTTGCTTCAAATAGCCATTTTTGAATTTTCTCGTAGTTTCTTTGATAATTAATTCTTCTTCTTTCAGCCTTTTTGTTTTTGGCCTTGCTCCCTCCTTCACGTAATCTCTTTTTGATTTTGACTGGTTTGGCTTATTTTTAGGTTCATTCGCTTTTTTGTATCTATCTATAAAATTTTTAGCTAATTCCTCTGTTTTATTTTTTACTTTTTCTGGGATATATGGTTTCACAAAATCCCAAAACTTGTTTAGTACATTTCCCAAAAAGGGAGTATTTTTAACTGATTCATTTTTTATTGCTTGTTTTTTGGGTTTTGTTGGAATTGGAGGTGGTGGGCGCGTTGGTTTGGGCGGAGAAGGTCTTTTTGGATTATATTTATTAATATTTATTCTAGGTTGGTTTGGTGGCGGTGTTCCGGGAGGGGTCGTTGGTATAAATCTTTCTGGCGAACCTGGCGGCGTGCCTGGAATTTGAATTGGTCGAGGAATATTTAGAGGCAGTAAATTTGGTCTTATTTGTGGTATTGGAAGAGGGGGTTGCGGCTGATTCGCTCTTCTCCTCGGCATATTATCAATTGTTCTAAAAATTTCTGTTCTATTATCTATGATTTGTTGAATATTATTAATTACTTCTGGTATAATTCCCAATGCTATCGCTTTATCCTCTTTAGTAGTCATTTCTGATCTACCCGGAATTTTATAAAATGTGAGCAATTTGGTTAATTGCTTAAAATTCAATTCTCTTCTTAACTGATCCATAATTTCTTTTGTAAGAATTATCAAATCTTTAAGCCGCTTTTCAAATTTTTCTCCCTGTCCCAGAAATATTGCGCAATAAATCCCTGTGTCCCAAAATTTATCTCTGGCTTGGCACGCAGCTTAGCCTAAACTTTGCAGATACTTTGCCCCTGTCTAGTCCCGCCCTCCGCTCGATCCTCTCGCTCCGCCTGTCGGCCCCTAACTTGGCCGAGACTTTGCAAAGGGTTGGCGGCATCGGAGAATTTTGCTTATAAGCTAAAAATCCTTGTCAAAATTCCTGTGTCCCAGCGTCGACGGCTTCGACAATACTTTGCAGATACTTTGCCCCTGTCTAGTCCCGCCCTCCGCTCGATCCTCTCGCTCCGCCTGTCGGCCCCTAACTTGGCCGAGACTTTGCAAAGGGTTGTGGAAACTTGGTTACAACTTCAACAATGCCTAGCAGCGGCTTTGTGAAGGCTTGAGGGTTTGACTAGGTCTTTTGGGTCTTTGGTATTTCGACAAGTATTTGTTGGCTTTTATGCTGTTGGTTAAATTCCTGATCAAATTTGAAAATCCAATTTAGCTTATAAGCTAGAAAATCCTTGTCAAAATTCCTGTGTCCCAAACCCGTAGTTTTCTCCCTCTCTCATATACCTTTACCTTTACAATCTTTACAAATATATCTATTACGTTTATGTTCACAAATACTACCACCTTTACATTCTTTACAACATGATTTTATTCGATTATGGTTGCATATTTGTGATCCGTGACACTCTTTACATTGATATTTAAAATTTCCATGAATACATTCATACTTTTTTGTTGTTGGCGTTATTTTTACAATAATTGCTTTTAATTTATCCAAGTCCAAGTTAATATCATTTAACTCCTCGATTAGTTCATGTCTATTCATCCAATAATATTTTTTGATACCATACTCTTTACCCAACTCTCTCATGTGTTCTACATTTATTTTTTCAAAAACAGGGTTGATAGGTTTTTTGTGTGCTATATCGGTATCTGTTTTTATTACTTGTGGTTGTTTGATAGCTTCAATCAGTTCTGCTTTAATCATTTGAGAATATCTTTTAACACCTTTTTCTTTAGCGATTTGTTTCAATTGTATTACATTGAGTCTATCCATACTTTTTTTACATTTACACATTTCTTTAAATCATTATTCAATTCCAAAATTTATAAATCTCTATTAAAATCTCTGTCAAATCTCACCCAAAACTAGAAACCCCGGAAAAAAATCCTTGGTAAATTTTCTGTTAATTTCCTGATAATTTTCTGGTAAATTTATAAATTTTTTTTAATAATAACAAAAATCCTTGGTAAATTTTCTGTTAATTTCCTGAAATTGAAAATCCGGGAAAAAATTCTCCTATATACTACTCTTGCACATTCATAAAAGAGAATCTTGCTACGGGTAAGATTGAGGAGACTGAGGGGTACTTTCATACCAAACTTGAAATAGTAACGGATTCGACTGATCTATCTAACTTATTCGATGCAATGACGGAATTGCAACTTGAAAAGGTTGCGAAATTTGAAGGTGAACAGTCTGGATGGCAATTTGATCGAGTTGAGTATTTTGATATACACATTAATCCATTTGAGCCTATCTCTGGGACTTCTTACATACCTCTACCAAAGGCTCTGGCTGCTAAGAAGGCTATAATCAATGTCAAGAATGAGGAGGACAATGAGTGTTTCAAGTGGGCGGTGACATCTGCTGTATTTCCCAAAGAGAAAGATGGTCAAAGACTGAATGCTGAGATGAGAGAGAACTCTGAGAAGTTTGACTGGACGGGAATGGAGTTCCCTGTTACACTAAGGGATGTCGCCAAGTTTGAGAAGCAAAATCCTTACGCCATTAACGTATATGGATATGAGTCTGGGGTAAACGTTTTGAGAATCAGTGAGCGGCGAGAGGTGACAGTGATAAACTTACTTTTGTTACACAAAGATGAAACGAATCACTACTGTTGGGTTAAGAACTTGAGTAGGCTTTTGTCATCACAAGTCGATAAACACGATGGTAGAAAATACTTTTGCCATAGATGTCTTAATCCATTCAATACATAATCCTCCCTGGACAAGCATCTAGAGTTTTGCAGCAATCATGAAGCAGTCAAGACGACAGTCCCTATGAACGAAGATGGAAGCCCACAGTCTTCGGTTTCAAAAATCGCAACAGAAAGATGGAGGTCCCTTTTGTTGTGTATGCAGATTTTGAGTGCTACACTGAAAAGATACATACTTGTTACCAAGATGAGGGTAGGAGCTTTACAAATAGATATCAAAAGCATAAACCATCAGGTTTCTGTTACCTGATCAAGTGCTTTGATAACGCTTTATTCGAACCCAAACTTGTAAGGCACACAGCTGAGTCACCAGACGAAGATGTACCCAAGATGTTTATGGAGAGCTTGGAGTCGGATATCAAACAAATTTATGATAGGTTCAAGCTACCCAAGAATCCTCATGTCAGTGAGGACGAGAGAATAGATTATGTAAATGCCACACACTGTCATATTTGTGGATCGATGCTTGGCCATGACAAGGTATTGGACCATTGCCATCTTACTGGAAAGTATAGAGGCGCCGCGCATGAAGAGTGTAACTTGAATTACAAGGTGCCCAAATTTGTACCAGTTATATTCCATAACCTATCCGGATACGATGGTCATTTATTTGTGAGGAACATAGGGGAATCGAAAGGTAAGCTGGATTGCATACCAATCAACGATGAAAAGTACATTTCGTTCACGAAGGAGATTGTTGTCGACTCTTACAAGAACAAGAAAGGGAAAATGGTTGACATTAAACGGGGAATTAGGTTCATTGATAGCTTTCGGTTTATGGCAGCGGGCCTCAGAAGGTTGGTTGACAACCTACCACAATCTTCTCTGGTGAATGTAACGAGTTGGTTTGAAAGGGTGATGGAAGATGGCACAGACCTGCAGTTACTCACTAGGAAGGGGGTATTTCCTTACGATTGGTTTGATGGGTTTGATAAGCTCAGTGAAACTCATCTCCCACCAAAGGATGAGTTCTACTCGAAGCTCTACGATGCTGAAATATCGGATGAAGATTACCAACATGCTCAGAACGTGTGGAAAGTCTTTGGGATTGAGAGCTTTAGGGAATACCACGACCTTTACCTTGAACTGGATGTCTTATTGTTGGCTGATGTCTTCGAGAACTTCAGAGATGTTTGTAGGAAGAACTACGACTTGGATCCAGCTTGGTACTACACTGCACCTGGATTGGCATGGAACGCGGTCCTGAAAATGACCAATGTGAGATTGGAACTTTTGAATGACCCTGACATGCTTCTCATGATCGAGAAAGGGATTCGAGGTGGTATCTCCATGATCTCCACTAGGTATAGTAAAGCCAACAATCCATATATGAAAGATTATGACCCATCATTATCCACAAAGTACATCACATATCTGGATGCAAACGGTTTGTACGGATGTGCAATGAGTAAACCTTTACCTACACATGACTTTCGATGGTTGACTGAAGAAGAGCTTGTATTGAAGTGGAAAGATATGCCATGCATACTAGAGGTTGACACGAGGTACCAAAAGCACCTTCACAAACTGCATAATGACTATCCATTAGCACCAGAGAGAGTTACTGTAAATGGCGTGGATAAGCTAATTCCAAATCTAAGTCACAAACGAAAATACATTATTCACCACGAGACGCTGAAGCAGTATTTGAGTTTCGGGTTGAAAGTCTACAATATACATAGAGGCATCACATTCAAAGAGTCCGCGTGGCTGAAGCCCTATATCGACCTGAATACCGAACTAAGGACTAAAGCAACAAACGACTTCGAGAAGGACTTCTTCAAGTTGATGAACAACTCAGTATTTGGGAAAACTATGGAGAATGTAAGGAACAGAGTGGACGTTCGTTTGGTCACTGATGAGTCAAAAGCCAAGAAGTTGGTATCGAAGCCGAATTACCACCACAGAACGATCTTTTGCGAGAATCTAGTTGCAGTACAAATGAAGAAGACAAAGTTGGTGTTGGACAAACCCATTTACCTAGGCTTTTCAGTCCTGGAACTAAGCAAGACTATAATGTACGACTTTCACTATAACTACATCAAGCCCAAGTACGGTGGCAAGGCCAAGTTGTTATTTACAGACACTGATTCACTGGCATACGAGGTGGAGACGGATGACTTCTACAAAGACATTAGACCAGATGTGAGAGACCGGTTTGACACCAGCAACTACCCTGAAGATCATCCATCCGGCATTGAGGTGGGCGTGAACAAGAAAGTCGGGGGCATGTTCAAGGATGAAGCGGGTGGCCAACAGATCTTAGAATTCGTAGGTCTCAGGGCCAAACTATATTCATATATGATGGATGAGGGAAAGGAGGAAAAGAAGTGTAAGGGTGTGAAGAAGGCTGTGGTGAAAAAGAGCATAAGCTTCAAAGACTACAAGGATTGCCTCTTCAATCAAAAATCACAGAGGAGGACGATGAATATCATCAGGAGTCACCTGCACGACGTGTACACAGAGACTGTGAACAAGGTGGCACTATCATGCGAAGACGACAAAAGGGTGGTAAGGGAGGATGGGATACACACATATGCATATGGTCACTTTAGGACGCTAACTTCGGTAAAAACTTAAGGATTTATTTATACATATATCCAACTAGACAAAGTCGGTATGGATTACGATTCAGAGGAAACTTATCACAGCCTTGTCGATCATTTTCAGTCTATGTTCAAGAAAGCTGATGAAGAGGACGAACAGGTTTGTAAGCATGAAAGTGTGTATAGGGATAACACAGGGATTGTTATTTGTAGCCTCTGTAAGACTGAACTAGAATCGATGGACTACTCTAAACGAGAATGGATGTACGACTTTTCAGCTAGTAGGTGTGATCTTCGCAGATCAAGACTAAAGGGAGTTCGTAATGTATTCGAGAGACATGACTTGAATGTGTCTTCTATGATGGTCGATATCATAGAAGCCAAGTATCAAGAGATTCTAAAGTTTAAGTGTAAAAATCGCGGTCAGATTCGTACGTCTTTGGTGGCTTCATGCTTGTTTTATACATACCAAGAATTTGGTGAATATCGTACGTTAGATTACATTAGAAATTTGTTTGGACTCAAGAAAAGAGCCATGACATGTGGTTTACAAATGTACTTGGAAACATTTCCAGAGGTGAGAACCAACTACATTACACCAGAGAAACTTATTCCCTGGATAATGAGAGTTACTGGTGTTGATGAATCTCATCAAAGACGTATTTTATCCATTGCCAAGTACTTTGAAGCAACATCACAGATTCTTGAGCGTGGTACTAGCAGCATAATCGCAGCGGGTATTGTCTTCTTTTACTTATGTATGAACCAGGAGTATAAAAATCAAATAGGTATGACAAAGAAGATCTTTGCCAACAAAGTTAAAATTTCGGACATTTCCTTGATCAAGACAGTTCGTGAAATGGCTGACATCTCTCAATGTCACTTAAGTACTCTAGCAGGTGGTAATTCAGTATCATCGGGAACAACTTGGAGTTCTTCGCGTACAAATCCTCGCTTCGATACTCCATCCAAATAATACACCACTGGCTGATCAGGTGAAATTACAGTTCTCGCTATATCATAAACCTCAAGGCTCCATACAGGATCAGTGGCTCTTCGTTTATCACCACCTTCATCTTCACCGGGCGAATACAAAAACCTGACCTCGACTCCCTGGGGCAACCTCTTCTCATTCAAACCCACAGCTCTCTTGTATTCCATAGGTTTAACATCAATCTCTTTCAGTTCCAACGCTTCATCGGGTTCTTTACCTGTGATACGTGTGGGCTCAGAATTCAAAGTCTTCATAATAGCGGGAAGCCTTTTCACCCAAACCCTGGACCTAACATCACTCACCATCTCTTGTGCATATTGATGACTAAATAATTTCTCACCAATCGTTCTATTAGCCCTCTCTACAAAAGCCTGCGCTCGATGATTACCAGCTTTACTTCGCTGTACGTCTACTTGATGCTTATTCATCAAGTGAAAGACATTACCCATGAATTCTCTACCGGGATCCACCATTAATGTCTTTGGCCACTTTAGCTTCCGAGCATAAATCCTCTCAAACGCCTTGGCCACTTCACCACTATCTTTCGAGGTCAGTGCCTCAGCATCCTTGTACCTGGAAGCGATATCAATCACAACCAGCGCATAGCGGTATGTTTTTCTTCTCACTGTATCGTGAGGAAGAAACAGCAAGTCAGCCTGATGAATTTGATTTGGTTTGCCAACGACCCAATGTGGTCTGGGTATATACCTCGGGGGTGGAAGATATATTTGCCACAATGCTTGCTTCTCCAACCAATCTCTAGCAACACTTTCAGTTACTTTGGCCGCACTCGCCAACTTTGGTATGGCCGAGTATCCTTTCCAGTATCCATCAGTAGAGTAGTATAATCGACTTAAAATATCGTCACTAGACATTTACAACAAGATTCAGTGCATTTAAATGGCTGGAATATCAGACATTCTTGATACTGATCGTGTTCCCAGGATGCGTAAAGGTTTGACGGCAGAGGCCTCATTAAATCGGATCACGCTGAATCCCTCATCAGCCAATCCTGGTGAGACATTATACATTGAAATACCAAAACTGACCGACAACCTGGTGATTGTGCCTGGCAGTGTGTACATCACTTTCGATATGAGTGTGACAGGCCACAAGAACAACACACTTGTCAATAACTTGGGAAGGAACCTCGTTTCACGATACAGGGTTCTATTCGGGGGTGAAATCATAGAGGACCTTAATAGGTTTGATTTATTCAAGACTTATCATGATTTGTTTTTGTTAGAGACCGATCGCAATAACAGATTGAGACAAGGCATATCATCCGAGAATGTGAGGAAAATTAGAACCAATGCCGGAGACAAAGTTAGCTCAAATGCAGCAGAAAATACTCTAGGTGCAGTCCATAACACCAGGTACGAAATACCATTGGACCACACAATACTGAAAGATCATGGAGTCTTCTATCCAAAAGCCTTACCACATCCACTCAAATTTGAAATAACTCTAGCTCCGGTTTCTGATGTCGTCGTTTACTCAAACGTTGAAACACCACCTGATTACAAATTAACAAATATGGAGCTGGAGTATCATTGCATATCAAGTGACCGATTAGCCAGTCAAGCTATTGCCTCGTACCAGAATGGAAGGGTTTTCTTGTATGAGAAGATACTTCTTCACAAAACGTTTCCAATCTCTGAGAACACTGATGGTGTGATTAATGAGCATATTAACGTGCCTAGGAAATCCATGACTGGCATACTATGTATTTTCACAGCCCCATATGCAGCAGGTGCTAGGGACTCTGAGAGTTTTGTAAACCCAAAGATCACATCGGTTAGGATTGACAAAGATGGAGTACCAAACAAACTTTATTCGAAAGGCATGATACCAACTGATTTATGGCAGGCTATAATTAAACGAGTTGGTATCGATGATTCCATCAAGGAGTCTGATTTCTATACGAACAAGTTTGCTTTGTGGATCGATCTGAGGAGTTACCCCGACAATGATGTTCATGGGAACGGTTTGGAGCTAACTAGTACTCGGGATGGCATAAGACTCGAGATTAACAGGGAGAAGAGAGGAGGTAGGGTTCTTACCTGCTACATGTTCGTGGTTGCTGACGCCGCTATGGAGATTATGAACTCAAATTTAAAAAAGATAGTGTACTAAACATAATCGAAGGATGAATGAGTTAGTGGATAAAATCCCATTCAACTGTATCATTACGGGACCTACGAATTGTGGAAAGACTCAATACATAGTGGACCAGCTTCGAGGACACTTTAGGGGCGTGTTCGACTATATTGTCTTGATTTGCCCCACTTATATCCATAACAAGACTTACAGAGGCTTTGCAAAGGGGGACAAGAGATTTTGGGTACTCTCACCAGACTCTAGTGATGAGGACGAGATTGACTATTTGCTAACGCTTTGCTCAACGTTATTCTCGGGTGAGAACACACTCATAATACTGGACGATTGCGCTGTTTCGAAAGATTTGAAGAACCGGACAAACAAATTCATCAATCTGGCGTTTTCCGGGAGGCACCTTGGCATATCTGTGTGGGTTCTCACCCAACAGCTCACATCGATCTCGAAACCGTTTCGAGAGAATGTCGCATGTGTGGTATCGTTTTACAACCCGTCTGAAACCGCGATGAAAATGTTATTTGAGGAATATGGTGGTGCTTTGGATGTTAATAAACGCAAACGGTACAAGAAGCTACTCGAGAGTGAAAAATACGCCAGACTTTGCTTTTCACTGCGCCACCCGTTTGAAAAATACTTAGAGATACCCGCGTCTGGTGCATAAACATGGCTAACCCTGAAGATATATTGAACGGTGAAGCATCAGTTGGTACAACACCATCACCAATCATTGATTTGGAGTCAAAGAGGGAATCTCTTTCAATCTTGGCGTGCCTGGGTTCGACAAAAGAATACACGGGTGTGGTTATGGACCTCTCTGACACAACCAAACTATCGGATAAGGATGTGGAGAAGTATTACAAAAGGTACCAAGTTGTGTCGGGCAGAAAGATTGCCGATGGCTTGGCGGACTCTTCTTTTCAATTGATGGCTAAGGCTGTAGATCGGGGTTTGAGAAATTACGGAAATATAGATGACCAAGACGTTCTTGTGAGAGATTGTAAGAACGATGCATTGATAATGAAGGAGATCTCAAATATATCCGGGTCACTTGTACTCAAAGGTGGAAGATTCACGGCATTACTTTCGGCATTTATTCAATTTGCAAAGCACTTCAAGTTAAGAGAGCATGGATACAACACCACTCCAACACAACTTGAGCAAGACCTAAGCACCACTCCAAGACAACTTGAGCAAGACCTGAGCACCACTCCAACACAACTTGAGGACTAAAGTGGATTCTAGGAAAAGTGTCTTCAAGACTGGTTGTACCATGGGCAAAAGCACAACAACAACAACAAGATGCAACAAAACGAATTTGGGTTTCACGTATTTACCTTATATGGTGAGAATGACTCTGACCTTGATAAGCTCTTCGAGAGAGTAAGGCCAGAGATTGTTAATGCCTTCGAGTTAGTCAACCCTACTTTCACAAGAGTTGAAGTTAATTTCAAGCGAGACCCGGATGAAGAACAATGTCAATACATAGTTGACAATTATGATGATGACACTGACTCTGCAGATACGCTGATCGCGCGTACTGTGAGAGTTTTGAGATCGAGATTGAGATACAATTTCAGGGATGGACTTCAACCACGGTTTCATTATAGGTACAAGGACATCTACGATAGACGCTTTGATAAATCTATTGACCCCGAGAAGATGTACAGAGCAGAGTACAATGGGGATTGGGATGGGAAAGAGGGTTTGGAAAATACTGGTCTGTATGGCCCTTTGGTCGAGATTTTCGTAGAAGATACGGAGTCTGAAGTTTCACACATCACAATCAAAATGTTGAATGCATACAAGCACTACCATAAATCGGACTTCTACAGAGGTCTGCGGGATGAACTAATGGCTATAGCGTGGCACCCCGATCGTGTATTGGACTGGTGTGTTGACCACGAGGAAAGGGAAGAGATGAAAGAGCGATGGGGTATGTAAGAAACACTTGAAACCATTGTAAGCCTCTTAGTAGAAGACCTACTAAGAGGCTTAAAGATAGGTATGTACTATGTCATAACCGAAAGGTAACTTGTTGAACATGACTGATCCAATCTTCATTTCACTTGACTCTGATTTTGACTGGAACACCATCGTTGTTTCTGAACCCAAGAGGAACTCTTTCACCAAAGGCAGAAGTAAAGTACCAAACCAATGGGTTAGTTCAGATGTTTATGTAGAAGGTCCAAACGGTGTGAAGCGACCGATATTCATTGAATTATCCAAGCAATTCTTTTCGGGTATATCAGGGGTGTGGCCAGTTGGAACCGACAAAGACAGTCGCAGACTTGATAATTTGGAGGGGTTCCAAATTTCATACCCAATGACATCGATTGATACCATGGATTGCCCAACAACCGAAGACTCGAGAAGCACTTGATAATGTAGTGAAGATCACATTGAACTCACTCAAAAAGTTTTGCAACAAACCAAAATCAGAGAGGTCAGTACCACCCGCAACCTTCAATGCATACACGACTGCCAAGAGTGAAAATGATTGGTCTTTTGCTGTGAAGCCAATATACGATTACATAAACACCACAAACCAACAAACGGGTGAGAAGACAAAGGACAAAAACAGTCCACAGCGTGCCTACCTCAAGTTCGTGACCTGGGGTAAGGGTGATAACATCCAATCCAGAACTTGTGTATACGGTCCAGATGATGAAATCGTTAACCCACTTGAATACATGTGGCAACCCGACAAGTATGTAAGCGGTTTTGGTCATCCTGTCATCCATTGGGATGGTATATTCTGGGGATCCCACGGGCAGACCAGCTATGGCGCTTCAGCTCGTCTTCGTGTTTCTGAGATGAATTTCACTCCAAGTGATTACAACAACAAGACTCGTTTTCGTATGTTACCCACAAACAAGGCACAAGAATCAGGATCAGGATCAGAAGATGAAATCGTGATAGAACACTGAATAATTAAGACTTACTTCTCCTAATAGACACCCTATTAGGAGAGTTAAAGCTTAGTGATAACAGGGATACAAACATGGCTGAGCAAACTGTTGAGCAAATCACAAGGGAACCCGCTGTCAAGGATATAGTGAAGGATCCCAAGAAGGTGGAGGCCGGGAAGAAACTGGCCGACTACCACAAGAAGGCTAAGGAGGCATTGAAGGAAAAAGAGCAGCGGGATGCATTGATAGATAATCAGAAAGAAAAGGAGCAGCAGCAGCAGGATGCATTGGTGAAAGAGGATGATGAAGGATCTTCCATGGATGTTAATGCCTGGATACCCAGTCTATCCTTCGAGAATGTGTTAATAATCGGGTCCATAATAGGAATAACTGCTTATTCCTTATACACAGGATACAAAGACAGAATAGCCGACTTACGCGTACCTTCTATAACCTTCGGACCACCTCCTGTCAAGAACATGAATGAGGTCAAAAGCGCCCCAAAAAGAGAAAATAGCTTAAATGATGAGTTGATGTAATACACAAAATGGCAGAGAATAAGCTTGTAAAGACTGTTACAGATTCTGCAGTTCTCGTGGGACTCGCTGCTGCTGTGGGCTATGTGGGTAAAAAGGCCCTGAGAGAATCGTTCATTGGAGATCCATCGTCCAATATCATGAATTATGGCAAATGGGTCGCTGTTTTGTCAGCGAGTATGTACCTCAAAACTTATTTAGAGGATCAAAAGATCTTACCAAAGAGCTTTGAGTAATGGCTACAGTGACACTTGATCCTAAAAGATTCAAACTTGCGTTGTATGAATATATGAAAGATGGGCCTGTTTTGAGTGACTTCATTACCAGAGATGAAAATTGATACGCAATATACTTTGACGAGAAAGGATATAATACATCTGTACTCGATCATTTGAAGGACGGTCCCAAGTTGGAGTACTTCTTCAACATTGAATTAAGAAATCCTACAATAGACTCATAAATGGCGACTTTAGCGGTAATTCTTGCAGGTGCACTCGCCAATGCAGGTGCCCTCGGTCTTGAGAGTTATATAACACATGTCCTCACTGGATCATCACCCGAAGAACTCGAAAAGGAAAGGGAAAGGCATGACAAAGCAATGGAGAAGTACCAAAAAGATTACGCTGCGTTCGAAAAGAGGCGATTGGCATATATTGACTTTATGAATAAGAGGAAGAGTGATGCTGACCAGGCATCTGAGAACATATCGGAGACGGATGAAGCGATGAGATTGTACAATCAAATAGGCAATCCTCCTAAATTCTCTGACTATTACCGACCGAATGAAAACCAAAGAATGGCTCAGATGGTCTATGTCATAGTTGGGATGCTAATCCTGGTATATATAATTAGCAAGTGGGTGTGATAAATTAACTTAGAAGTTCCCATATTCGACATCAAATATGGAAACTGCTGATCCTGAAGAAAGCGATCCTTTCGGGTTGGGGGAAGAAAACAAACAAGAAGATCCTGATGATTTTGAAAATACCCCGCTACTTGGTAGGCAGCCCACAACACCAGACAAAGTCATAGAAACATCCACGACTAAGGGTGCTAGACGTAAATCAGGGTATATTCAATTACAACGTGAAGATATAGAGATGGAGGCTATGGAAGAAAACAAAGATGAAGTCTGGACTAAGATAGTAGATAAATTCCCAAATGCTAAACCTAAGTTCCTTTTCAAATACGATGAATGGGGTAAAATCGTTGTTAAAATCACTGGCAGAGATCCAGACAGAAATGTATGGCATCCGTTATTCGATGCGTATGGTGATGTGAACAAAGGATTACCCAAAACAATTACAAAAGAGCTAGGTCCAAGCGCGGAAGAAACTATGGAAGCCAATGATGGTGAGATAACCAAGAGAAAAGGGTTCGTTACTAAATTGAAGGAGAAGGTAAGATTCCATCGAGAAAAGGCATTGAAAACCCCGGAAGAAGTAAGTCAAATAGAGACCATCGAGGAACAAATTGTTGAACAAGAGCAAGAGATAGCTAACTTGGAGGTGGAGAATGAGCAAATCCAGGAGCGAATGTCATTGCGAGATAGGGTGAAAGCGATCTTCAAGAAATATGGTTTCACTGTATTTGCCATTGTGAGCGCCGTTGGTGTGGTCATTAGCGTTATCGTATCTAATCTTTCCAAAGGCCTATCCAGATTGGGTAAAGGTGTGGGGAACGGGCTGAAGACCATCGGTAAGAAACTTGGTGAGTTATTGCCCGGTATGGTGGGGGCGATCGTGAGTTTCCTGTTCAAGACCGCTGGGGAGGTCATTTCATTCCTGGGTAAGAACGCTTGGCTATTGATCCTCGCTGTTGTAGTGTACTTTGTAGATGAATTAAAGAAGAGGCGTCGCTAATATAAATGTTGAGCATAACAATGTACGAGTCTGAAACCAGGATATACTTGGACCCTCCCATTGACAAGATTCGGGAGATACAACTCCTGGGTTGTAATATACCCAAACGATTGGTGAATTTCAAGGATCGCCAGGGCATACTCAATGAGGAAAATCGACCCCTCATAATAATCCAACCCAGCACATACTCTCTGCGTGGTATACACGCGATATTTCTCAATGATACGGATAAGGCTAAGCTATCGATCATTGAGACTGATACTGTTGACTATTTGTACTCCAACAAGAACTCCAACATCAAACTTACGAGAGGACTGCAAGTTGCTCTAGGTTTACCTGAAGTCATAACTCCTGGTAAGTTATACCCCATAAATCTCCAGATCAAGGAGCCCCTGAGACTTATGTGCAGTCTAGTGAATAATCAGTCATCCTATATGAATAATGCTCGATTTACAGGCCCTGTGAAGATCTCACCCTCACAACTCCTTGCAAACATACCATCACAGGATTATCCAGTCATTCCCGTTCATAAATCTAAAACCCCCATAAATCACTTCGATCTAAGCATCCTCGACATTGAATGGAACAAATTGAATCTGAATGGGTCTCCAATCACCTTCAGTTTGAGATTCAGATAACATTTTAAAAATACGTGAGATCCGTAACTAAACATGGGTGAGTACAAAGGAATCTACCCCAACTTGCCTGCGACGGCGCCTCCCCCTGATGGCGCTACTTTCAGATTACAACAATGTTGTGACATTTTGAATAAGCTGAAGGCTGAATTGAATCACTACGAGATGGTACTCAAAAAGTACAACCGGTCCAAAGGCACGCTCATAAACGCAAGCTCGACCTGTGGTATCCTTTCTTGTATTTTGGCGGCTGGTGGATTGGGTACATCTCTGAGTGGTGTGGGAATTGTGGCAGCTATACCATTGGGAGTGACGAGTGGAATACTTGTTTGCACATCTATAGCGTGTGAACAAATCTCCAAGAGCCTGTCAAAGAAAGCGGTCAAGCACCAAAATACAGTTACGCTGGCCAAGGCTAAAATAAACACAATCGAGGACTTGGTGTCCAAGGCGCTTCGCGATGATAAGATCTCTGACGAGGATTTCTCCATGATAATCGAGGAGCTCAAGAAGTTTGAAAAGCTCAAGGCTGAGATCCGACTCAAGGCTCAAAAAAATTCAGTGAAGGAGAGCGATCCTGTGGCACTGAGACAGAGAGTACGAGAAGAAATTCTCAAAGAACTCAAAGGAGGGTCATAAACATAACTTATGATAAGGTGTATTATTGAGTTAAACATTATACCCCTTCTACCCAAACACTGGATAGAAGATGGGCTTACTCAATGACTTTAGGAATAGGTATCCAAAGGCTGACAGTGACCAATTCGTATTTGTGACTGATATCTATGGAGGTTACATTAGGTGGAAAGTTAATGGGACAACAATCATGTCTTATGATGACCCCACTGGTAAGACATGGACTGAAGACCTATCACCCCGTTTGAAAAGACTGCTGTGGGCAGATTTAGGATTGAATGAGTAGTATGTAAGCGTGTTTATACGTACGTTTTTAGGTTATTCTCAAATTTGACTGAAAATCTCTGTCCTTTTTTAGCTTAAGGGTTATTTTTTAAAAGTACGTTTTTAGGTTGACCGAAAGTACTTTTAGCTTAAGGGTTATAAGCACGTTTTACGGCAAAGTCTTCGTCAAGTCTCTGCCGAGTTTTCAGATCCCGGGCCGACAGGCGGAGCGAGCTGCGCGAGCGGAGGGCGAATCTATCTTTGCCAAGTCTACTTTATGAGTCTGTTTATACGTACGTTTTTAGGTTATTCTCAAATTTGACTGAAAAATCTCTGATTTTTTTTAGCTTACGGGTTATTTTTTAAAAGTACGTTTTTAGGTTGACTGAAAAATCTCTGCCCTAAGAGTAATTGAAAAAGTACACAAACCATGTCGGAAAAGCGGAGGGGAAGAAACTGATACTAAGCCTATGTGAAAAATTTGAAAATATTATGGTTTAAAAGAAAAAACAGTGAAATACAATACTAAATGGAACAACAATTACGAAGATTAAAAGTACCTCAACTAAAATCTTTAGTTAGATGGTATAATATTAGTGGACGATCTGCGTTTAATAAACCAGAACTTATTAATGCATTGGTTAATATACCTGAAATAACTAATAATATTCAACAAATAACTAATAATATTATGGGGATTGTTAATGAGCTGCGTAATATGCCAATGAGACCAAGAAATCAACCAAATTTACCTCTCCCAATTCCGAATCTTGCACCACCTTTAACTATTCCCCAAACAATACCAGGGACCCCACCTGGCTCACCAGATATAATTAGGCCGGGAACTCCACCCGGTTCTCCTCCGCCAAGAACTCCACCTGTTACACCACCCGGATCACCCCCGCCAAGAAAAAGGAAACTAGCACCAACACTAAGAAAAAGGAAACTAGCACCAACTTTTATAAAACCACAAAAACCAATTCTTGATGAGCCAGTGCCTAAAATTAATGTTCCAATTCTCAAACCAAAGAACATTTTTAGGGTAATGGATAAAGAAAAGTTTTCCAAAAGGCTTGAAGAATTGGCAAATGAAAACATCATAAAATTTAATAATAGTAATACTAAAACTAAAACAAAAAGAAAGGTAAATATATCTGATAGCGTAAGAGATGAATTGAAGGAAAAAACTAAAAAGAAAAGAACAATAACCCTCAAAATATTTTCAATAAATCCACATGAAGATGATCCCCCAATTCGTAATATAGAAGAGATAAATAGAAATATTTTTCTGATTAGGAGGGATCTAAATAATGATTTGACGGAAACAATTTATAATGAGTTGGAACCCCAAATAGAAATGGGGGCAAGAATTGTTCCCAGTTTTATTGCTTTGATTCAAAGAGGAAATGGAGAAATAGCTTACCACGCGCACACATTTAGAAGCGGAGGAACTTTTACTTCTCTTCCTGAAATAAAAAATTATATAGAGCAGTGTGAGGGAGAAAGATTGAGTTTAGAGGGTATCGCTTGGAGTAGGGCATATTTACCTCCAGAAAAGAAAATTAATAAACCAGGTGTTCATGAGGGCGGAGTTGAGTTTAGAGAAGTACAAATAAAAGTCATTAATACCAGACAACCTTTAGTTGGGTGCGGAAGATTACCCGATGAATTACGAAAGAAAAGATGTATTTATTCCGTAGATGATAAAGATGATAATCTCTGTGTATGGAGATGTTTAGCTATTCTCATGAATATCAATTCTGGTAAACAAAATCCTGAAAAACGCATAGAGAAACAAGCTTTAATTTTAGCTCGAACTTTTTACGGCAAAAAACTAAAAAAAGAAGAGGTTAGATCAACAAAATTGGTTGATTTTGAGAAAATTTCAAAAGTTTTTTCCATAAATATCCGGGTTTATGAGCAGAAAGATATATCAAATTTTGAAGTTTGGAAACTTGTGTTTGGGAAAAATAATTTCAAAGATAATTTACCAACTTTAAATTTAGGTCTTTATAATAATCATGGTTTTTTCATTAAGAATCTAGACCTTCTCGCTCAAAACTGGGTATGCCAAGGATGTAATCAAAAATTTACCAGGCACGAAGATTTAAAAAGGCATTTTACCAATGAAACATGCACAGGAGGAAAGACAAAAATATTATGCACAGGAGAAAAGATAAAACACATCATGAATGAATCTGAAAAAGTTTTTTACGGGGGCAAAATCAATTTTAGTTATAAAGCGTGTAGGTGGATAGAAAACCAAGCTAAAATTATGGGTAAGCATATTCATCATGGGCTTTGTGGTCATGGCGGTGAAAGGTGTTATCGGGATGAAAACGGGAATGAGATTTTGTTTGATGGATACGAGCCCGAGACAAAAACTGTTTTTGAGTTTTATGGATGTAAATGGCATGGGTGCCCGTGTTCAGCAACCGACAAAATTAAATATAATGAAACTATTGAAAGAGAAAATAGGATAAAAAGCTTGGGATATAATGTAGTATCGGTTTGGGAGTGTGAAAATCCTGAATTACCCAATATATGGTTCAAAAAGAAATTTAACCCATATCCCTATTTTATTGATTACGATTTTGAGGGAATATTACAAAAAGAAGATAAACAGATTACCGATGATTTAATTTTTACCCATACCCATATTCCAGTTAGTGTTGCAATAATCGACAATTTAACAAAAAAACCCGTTTTTCTTTGCAACCAAAATCCTGATGAGCTTATAAAAGAATTCGTTGAAAAATTGGAGGAAATAAGAAAAATTATAGTAGAAAAGGTTAGAGAAGAATACCCTCTTCCTGATCAAGATTCCTTACAAAAAAATGTCTTACAAAAATATGAAGAATGGTGTAATCAAGTACCTGTTTTGGGTTTTAATAGTGGAAAATATGATATCAATTTGATTAAAAGACATTTTATAAAACACATGACCGAAAAAACTAAGGATATTTTTATTGCAAAGAAACAGAATAGGTATATGTTTTTATCAACACCGAATTTCAAATTCTTGGATATAATGTCCTACCTTGCGCCTGGAGTTTCTTTTGATTCTTGGTGTAAAGCAAACAATTGTGAAGCCCAAAAACTTAAACTTCCTTATGAAAAATTGGATGGTTATGATAAGCTTTCCCTAGTTGGACCCGTGAAACATGAAGATTTTTACTCTTCCTTGAAAAAGAAAAACATTTCCAAAGAAGAATATGAAGAATATTTGCTCGAATTCGAAAAGAGGGGCTGTGTTACAATGTTAGACTGGTTGAAAGAGTATAATTTGAATGATGTTATTCCCTTTCTAGAAGCCCTTGAAAAAACAAGGCGTTTATATTATCCAGACGAAATTGATATATTAAAAGATGCCGTTTCCATCCCAGGAGTATCAATGAGGTATGTTCTAAATAAATATCAAAAAATGAAGAAGAAAGGTGATCCTGAATTGTACGCCCCAGGACAATACTGTATTCATAGATGCAATAAAATTTGCAATAACGAGTTTTGCAAAAAATGCTACAAAATAAGAAAAGATTGTAAAATATGCGATAAAAACAAGGGTTATAATCTATTGAAAACGGGTATGGTTGGAGGGCCTAGTATTTTATATATGAGATATGCGGAGGCAGGAAAAACAATGATTCGCTCTCATAAATATAAAAACCCGAAAAAATGTGTGCGAATTGTTGGAAATGACGCAAATGGTTTATATCTATACTGTTCTGGGCAAGAAATGCCATGCGGAAAAGAAAAATGCATTGAGGTTGCAAAGCCATCAGAGCCTAAAATGATTAAGAAGATTTGCAAAGCGATTCTTGCTGATAAACTTTTCGGGTTTTGTCAAGTTGATATCCATGTACCTGATCACCTAAAAGAAAAGTTTGAAGAGTTCCCCCCCTTATTTATTGTAGACTCCGTTCCTGAATATTTAGTACCAGAGCATATGAAAGAATATCAAAGAGCGACAGGTAGAAAACATCTAAAAGACAATAAAAAATTGCTTGGTGTTACCAAGGCAAAAAAGATATTTTTATATACCCCTATGATAAAATGGTATCTTAATCATGGTTTGGAGATTACCGCCATCCATAATATTTTAAAGTATGAATCGGGAAGGCCCTTTGGATTTTTTGTAAAAGAGGTGGCAGACGCAAGAAGAGATGGAGATATTGAGATTTTGTTGGAAAAACTAAGTAAAGCCTTTGATGAAAACAAGATTGACGATGTAGTAAAAATTACCAATGAATTAAACCAATTTCCTGATATATTTAAAGTTATTGAAGAAAATAAAGATATCAAAGTACTGATTGAAAAATTAAAACCAAAGTACAAAGGTTGTAAAGAATTAGCCGACACTAATAAACTTAGGGGAAATTCTTTCTACGGAAAAATGATAGAAGATAAAGATAAACATAAGATTACAAGGTATACAAAAGATGAGGAAGAGGTTGAAAAAGCCCTAAGATCTGCTTTCTTTGAGGATCTTAATGAAATAAATGACACATATGAAATTATAAAACGAAAAAGATTAATAAAAATAGACAGACCCTATCAATGCGGCATCGCGGTGTATCAGCTAGCAAAATTAAGAATGCTGGAATTCTATTACGATTTTCTAGATAAATATATAGATAGAAAGGATTTTGAGTTGATTCAAATGGATACAGATTCAATGTACATGGCAATTTCAGCCGAAAATTTGGATGATATTATAAAACCCGAAATGAGAGAAGAATACTTTAGTGGCGGAAAAGAAAAATTCCTATCGACTTCTAAATATCATGATAAGACTCCGGGTTTGTTCAAAAAAGAGTTTGACGGTATTAGAATGATTGCTCTTTCATCAAAATGTTATTACGCGGAGGATGAGAAAGGAAAGGCAAAGTATAGTTGTAAAGGAACAATTCATAGACAAAACGAAATGAACTGGGATAGATACATGTCAGCTTTGAAAGGGTCAATTGATATGTCACAAAATACAGGATTTAGAGTCAATGATAACCAAATTGTGACATATACACAAATTAAAAAGGGATTGAACGCATATTATGATAAAAGATGGGTTTATGAGGATGGAATTCACACAAAACCATTATATTAGATCATTTTAAAACAGAATTAGGGGGTAACTCTGTATCATGCGGAATAACCTGTAATTCTTCACGCACAAAACCTCGCCTTGGGCCGTCTTCTAAAAAGTATAAAACCGGTTGATTAGGAGAAATTCTACTTCCAGAAATATAATAAACTTTTATGCTCCAAATGGGGTCTGTGGCTCTTCTTCTTTCCCCACCCTCAAGTTCACCCGGAGATAATAAATATCTAACCCTAACTTCAGTTGGTAGTCTAACCTCATCAAGACCCACCACACGTTTGTAATTTTTAGTTTCAATATTCACCTCTTTCATTTTTATAGCCTCATCGGGCTCTTTACCGGTTATTCTCTTTTTTGTATTATTCAAAGTTTTTAGAATAGCTGGTAATCTTTTCACCCATACCCTTGATCGCCCATCACTAAGACCTGAAGGCCCGGCTACGCCGATCATTTCTTGCGCATATTGATGACTAAATAATCTTTCTCCCAATATTCTATTTGCGTTTTCCACAAATGCTTGAGCTCTATGATTACCAGCCTCACTTCTTTGTATCCTCACATTATGGTAATTCATGAGTTTACTAACTTTACCCATAAATTCTTTCCCAGGATCAACCATTAATGTTTTGGGATATTTCAATCTTCTAGAATATATTTTTGTAAAAGCTTCTGATATCTCTCGACTTTCTTTTGAGGTTAATGGCTCAGCATCTTTATATCTCGAGGCGATATCAACCACAACTAACGCATATTTATATGTTTTTCTTCCAACTCTATCGTGCGGTAAAAATAATAAATCCGCTTGGTGAATCTGATTGGGTTTATCTACAGTCCAATGAGGTCTAGGTATATACTTTGGAGCAGGAAGATAGATTTGCCATATTGCTTGTTTCTGCAACCATTGTTTTGCCTCATTTTCACTTACTTTCGCCTTCTCAGCTAATTTTGAAATCGCGGTATATCCTTTCCAATACCCTTCAGCTGAATAATATATTTTTGACATCATTTAAAAATAAACAATTATCTTATAAATTAAAATGCCGGAGGAAGAAAAAACAAAATTTAGCGAATATCAAATTAATCTTATGAAAAAAATTATTAGAAAAAAAATTCTATATATGGAAGATGGCGATAAAATTTTTAATATTATGATTTTAATTCCCGAGGCGAGAGAGGGTTTATTAAAACATATTGGCGAGTTAGAAAAGGTTTAAAGGTTAATAAAAGTATCTTATAAATTACAATGACGTCTGAAAAAATTAATCCAAACAGAATTCCAAAAGAACCCTTTGGTTTGAAAGCAGAATCAACCCTGAATAGAATTACTCTAAATCCATCCTCAGCCAGTCCAGGAGAAACATTATATATAAATATTCCAAAACTCGCCGAGAATTTGGTGATTGTTCCTGGAAGTGTATCTCTTCTATTTGATTTAGATGTTGAGGGTCATGCGAATAATACAGTCGTTAATAATGTGGGTCGTAATCTTGTAACCAGACTAAAAGTTCTTTTTGGAGGAGAAACATTGCAAGACACGCAAAGATATGATCTATTTCAAACATATCATGATTTATTCTTAACCGAAGAAGAGCGCGAAGATAAATTAAAACAAGGTATTTCTTCGTTAAATATTAGAAAACTTAGAACAAAATCCGGCGATGCAAAAACACAAGATGTAAAAGAAGTTGCTCTCGCTAATGTTCATGGTTCAAAGTATAGAATACCAATAAATCACCCAATTTTAAACGATCATGGAGTTTTTTATCCTAAAGCTTTGGAAAATCATCTAATATTTGAGATTACTCTTGCCCCAATTAGTAATATTCTTATTTATTCTGATACAACTAAAGCACCATCATATTCAATCAAAAACTTAGAGTTAGAATATTCTTCAATTTCAAGCGAATACTTAGCCCGTGAGGCTCAAGCAGCTTATCAAGTTGGCAAAGGATTCTTTTATGAAAATATTACCTTGCACAAAACTTTTACATTTTCAATTGGCGGTGATGGTGTTATTAATCAGCATATTAATTTACCGAGAAGATCAATGACAGGAATATTGTTTTTGTTTTTATTGCCTCAAGCTGCAGGATCAAGGGATTCTGAAAATTTTTATAATCCTGGTATCTCTTCCGTTGAAATTGATGTTGATGGCGTACCAAATAGAATATACTCTAGGGGAATGATTCCGTCTGATCTTTGGGAATCCGTGAAAAAAAGATTTCATAGGGAACAAATTTCATTGAAAGAAAAAGAATTTTACGCGGATAAGTTTGCTCTTTGGGTTGATACTAGATCTCATCCAGATAATCGCATTCATGGCGGAGGACTAGCTCTAAATAATACGCATGACGGAGTAAAAATAGAAATTAAAAGGAAACAAAGCGGATCCGGAACAATAACTTGTCATATGTTTGTCGTAGCTGATGCAATGCTGGAGATTATGAATTCAAGTTTGAGATCAATTAAGTACTGACCGTCTAAAAACATAATGTTATGATACAAAAATCATGGAAGATTTACGAGATAAAATACCATTCCATTGTATTATAACAGGACCCACAAATTGCGGAAAAACAAAGTACTTAATTGAACAGCTCCGAGGGTCATTCCGAAAAGTTTTTGAATATATTGTTTTAATTTGTCCGACTTATTCTAAAAATAAAACTTATCATAATTTTGCCCTAGGGGATAAACATTTCTATGTATTATCACCAGATGCTAGTAACATTGATGAGATTAATGAGTTATTAACTGATTGTCAAACTTTTTTTTCTGGAACAAATACTTTAATAATTTTAGATGATTGCGCGGTATCCACCGATCTGAAGAAAAGATCTAATAAATTTATAGATTTAGCATTCTCCGGAAGGCATCATGGTTTATCGGTTTGGGTTTTAACCCAGCAATTAACATCCATAGCAAAACCATTCCGCGAAAATATAGCTTGTGTTGTTACTTTCCATAATCCATCGCAGAAAGGTATGAAAATGTTTTTCGAAGATTACGGAGGTGATTTGGATTATGAATTGGGTAAAAAGTTTGTTCAACTCCTGAAAACTGAAAAATATTCTAGGTTATGTTTATCTTTGCGATATCCATTTAATTGCTATTTAGAGATACCAGAAGTGATTTAACAAAGATGACAAGCTTAGAAGATTATATTGAAGAAGAAAAAACTGAGGCAAAAAGTGAGGATCTTGAAGTTAAACAAGAATCACTAGCCATTCTCGCAGTGCTTGGGACAACAAAGGAATATTTAGGAGTTGAAATGAGTTTGGGTGATATAAAAAAATTATCGGAAAAAGATGTAGAAAAATATTTTAATCGTTATCAATCGGTAATGGGTAAGAAAATTAATGGAGGATTGATAGATTCATCCCTTCAATTAATTTCTAAAATTATTTCTTACATGGTTCCTGTGGATGATATAGAATCTCTTTGCAATGATCTGAAAAATGACGATTTGGTTAATCGCGAACTATCAAACATTGTTGGGCTCTTGGCATTGAAATCAGGAAGACTGGCGGCACTTGCTAGCGGATTATTTCAAGTAGCTAAACACATAAAATTCAACAAAAATCAACAATTTCTAAGAGAAGAACCAGTTAATGATAGCACAACTGAGTATAATACTAAGCAATCTACTGAAGGCGTTGATACAGTATATTAAACAGATCTAAAAACTTATTTTCAGCATCTAAATAACAATGTCTGAACAATCTGAAGTAGAACAAATTACGGCTGATACCGCACCTGAAAATAAAGATACTAAAAAGAAAGAGAAAGATCCTAAAAAGGTTGCGGCTGGGAAGAAATTAGCTGAATATAATAAAAAAGCAAAAGATGCATTAGCCAGGGAGATGAAACGCGAAGAAAAAATGAAACAGGAAGAGGAGCAAAATGAAAATACATATAGTGAAGCGAAATCGTGGCTTCCAGAGCTATCTTTTACTACTGTTTTATCCGTTATTGGATTGGGGTTTACAGCATTTGATCTTTTTATGAGATATAAGGAAAAAGCTAGGGTTGAATATTCTAATAGGATACCTGATTTATCACAAGTTCCACAAATACCCCAAACCTCAAAAATTCCCTTGCATTTAACCCCAAAATCTTTAGGAATGGAATAATTATAAATTATTTTTTACTACATAAAGTTATTTAAAAGTTTCCCAATGATGTAGTAAAAAAAATGTCAACCGAAAACAAACTTGTGAAAACTGTAACTGATTCAGCAGTACTAATCGGATTAGGGGCTGGAGTTGGGTATGTAGCTAAAAAGGTAATGAAAGAATCATTTTTGAGCGACCCATCCTCAAGTATTACAAATTATGCAAAGTGGGTAGCTGTATTATCCGGAAGCATGTATCTTAAAACATATTTAGAGGATCAAAAGATTTTACCAAAATAAAATGGCAGCAATAGCGATGATGATTGGTGGGGCTATATTGAATGCAACGGCATTTACTGGTGGAAATTATCTTGCAAAATATTTATCTGGGCGCAATGAGGATACAGAAAAAATACGACACGACAAAGCAATGGAAAAATACCAAAGAGATTACGCAGAATATCAGGAAAAAAGGCAAAAAATGCTTGATTGGAAAATGAAAAGAAAAGATGAAAAATATCAAGCATCAAAAAATATTTCGGCCACAAATCAGGCTTTTGAATTGTACGGACAAATGCAAGAGCCAAAATTCTCTGATTATTACAGACCAAGCGATAGTCAAAAAACAGGAGAAATGGCATATGTCGGGGCTGGAATGTTAGGTTTAGGTTACGCGGTCAGTAAAATATTATAAATTATTATTTTGTTATGTAACCAGTAATTTGGTTATATAACATAAGTATATTTTATTATTGTTTACATGAAACTCCCAAAATCAGAATCATCATCTTCATATTCTGCTTTTTCCATTTCTTCAGCCGCAGATTTACTATCTGAAATAGTTAAGCATCTAAATTTAGTTAATCTTTTCATTTCTCTGTTTGGTTCTATAACTGCCTCATAAAGTTTTACTTGAAGAGCAATACAAGAACCACCAATAAATATTGATTCAATTTTTACGACGGCTTCTTCGACTCGGCAACCTTTATTTAATAATTTTAATGGATCAATTAGCTTATCATTTTTAGCGTTATAAAACTTGGTTGAAATTTGGTCACTTTTTTTATTCCAAATTAATTTTGCATACAAGGTGGGACCTCTATCTGGAACTCTAGTCATTGAAGATTTTTCCAACTTCCAATATAGAGGATTTAACCCTCCTTTTTGTTTTTCAAGCTCATTTCTTTCCAACTCAAATTTATCAATTTTGTGTCTATTAATAAGCAAATGATCAATGCAATTGTCAACTATGTCATTGAATAAATCAATCCATTTTTCTTCTTCTGGTGTTGGACTGCTTCCACTCCATAAACATAATGGAAACACATATCCTGTAATTGCTCCTGTTTCTTGACTTGTATTTGTGGAAACACCAAAAGAATATAAATTACCGGTTGGAATAACAAGTTCTCCTTCTGTTCCATCCTCATTTTTTGTAAAAATTTTAATTCTTTTAAATTCAACCTTTGGTTTACTTCCAGGAATTTCACCAATAATTGGTTTGGAAAAGATCATGCTTACTTTTGGGATATAACTATTAACATCTATTAATTGTGTAGTTTCGTTCATCATTTTTAGTTTGTATTTTAGTTTTCTTTTTTTAAATCAATTTTTACTTTTAACCCTAAGGTATCTAAAGATTTCCTACTGTTGAGTAAAAAATCATGGCAGAAGAAATAGCGCTAAAAGATTTATCAAGAGATAATGATGATGACGATGAAGATGATGAAGATGATTATGCTTGGGATGAAGAAAATTATAAAAACCCAAAAGCATCCACATCTACTAGTTATTTTACAAATCCCGCTTATGATGGTGAAGATGAAGAGCAAGAAAATTCACCCAATGAAAAAACCTCCTTATTAGGAAATAAACAAAAAGAATTCGAAGGAGCAGAATATGAAATAAAAATAGTACGACCAGAATCAAAAGTAAAACAATTTGTTTCATTTTTCCAGCGTATTGGTGATGGTATAAAATTGCCAGCAGTTAAAGGTCCATCTGGCGCAACATATGTTTATAAGTCTAATGAAGATGATTTTAGAAGATATGATATAAAAAAAGGAAAATTAATGGAAAAACTAAAACCTGGAAAATTAAAAGATGCCTTGGGTCCAACTAGAGGAGAAATAGTTGAGCGAATCAATTTAGAAATTGCGAATAAAAAAGAAAAACAAAATGAGAGGCTAGAAAGAAAAAAAGTCCTTGATAATAAACCCAATAAAACAACAGAAGAAGAGGTGGAGATTGAAAACTTAAATGCAGAAGTTATAGAAAACGATGAAGATATAGCAAACGATGTTGCTGAAAGAGAAAGAATCCAAGAAACAATGTCTTTGAGAGAGCGAATAAAGTATATCTTCAAAAAGTATGGATTTACAGTATTTGCGATTTTAAGCGCAGCTGGTTTAGTAATTGGAGTTATAATTTCTAATCTTTCTAAAGGTCTAACAACATTAGGTAAAGGTTTGGGTAATGGATTAAAAACTATAGGTAAAAAACTAGGTGAAATATTACCAGGAATGGTTGGAGCAATAGTTAGCTTTCTTTTCAAAACAGCAGGCGAGGTTATTGGATTTTTAGGAAAGAATGCTTGGCTTTTGATAATGGCTGTTGTTCTATATTTTGTGGAAAATATAAAGAAAAAGAGTAACTAAGATCTAAAGATAACACATTTTCCAGTAAAAAGTATATGGCAGATTACAACGGAAATACTAATAATAACGGACTTTATCCTGTTTTACAAAATACAGATCCTAATATTTTCAGGTTACAAAAATGCGGCGAAGTATTACAAAATCTTGAGAAAGAAATCAAACATTACGAAGAAGTAAGAAAAAAATATAATAGAGCCAGACTTGTTTTTACAAAAATAAGTATTTGTGGAGGTTTATTATCAGTTATCTTATCAGCAAGCGGGCTTAGTACATCTCTTACTGGTTTTGGTGCTGTTGTTGGTGTGCCTTTAGGTGTAGTAGGTGGTATTTTTGGAGGAATATCTGTTTGTTTTGGTTATGGTTCAAAAAGTCTTTCAAAAAAAGTAAGTAAACATGAAAAAACATCATCAATTGCAAAATCAAAACTAAGCACAATCAATGATTTGGTTTCCAAAGCTTTTAAAGATGGGAAAATATCAGATGAAGAATTTTCCATAATTTTATCAGAATCTGAAAAGTTTGAAAAACTAAAACAAGAAGTTAGGCAAAAATTCAGAAAAGAAAATCAAAAAAACTTCGACATGACCATAATCAGGAAAAAAGTTCGAGAAGATCTATTAAAAGAATTAACCGGTACAACACATTAAAGATTTCATTTGAAAAAACTGATGTCGGTTGTAATTGTTTTGCTGGTATTAGAAGAGAATTTACATCTTAATTCTTACAAATTTAAAGATCTCGTTATTTGATACAAAAAAGAATTAAGATGTTATTTGATGATTTCAGAACTCGATATCCAAACGCGAATCTCAATAAATTTACATTTGTAAATGATCCATTTGGTGGTTATATTGAATGGAAAATTAATGGAACAACAATTATGTCCGATGATGATCCTTCTGGGAAAACTTGGACTGCAAATCTTTCTAATAATTTGAAAACATTATTATGGGAAGATTTGGGGGTAGAAAATAAAGTTAAGGTAAGTTCATTTCCAAAAAGTTTATCATTTACAAACAAAACATATCCAATACCCGGGGTTAGATTCGATCAATTTGCAAACGATGTAACAAAAATGTTAATACTTTTAGATATATATGTTTCAGAAAAAGATAGTTTCTCTGCGGCAATGAAAAATGTTTTTAAAAATCAAACTGTCGGGCTTACTAGTGGAAAAGAAGCTAGGGCTTGGTTGAGTAAGCCAAATATTAATCACTGGCCCCAGCAATTAAACATGGCTGTTTGGTGCGCGACATCTGGATGCGGCGTAAGTTTAATTGAGAGTTTAAATTACCCAAGAGTTATCAGAAGTTTTTTTGTATTTCACGTATACTTTACCATCAGAAGAATATTATATGAATTAAACGCGCCATTACCCGACGAACAAACTTTTTCTTCAAAAAATAATCCATACAACAAAAATGCATATAATCGTTTATGCGGAGAATTTGGTTTAAGTAATAATCAAGATTACAAGGGGTTGAATAAACCTTTAGCCGATTTTAGATGGAAAGGGGGCGCAAATCATGGTGTCGGAGATGTATTTATTGATTATGGAAAAGGATACGTAGACCGCGAAAGCATTCCTGGCAGCTTTGATGCGCAAGCGAAAGGTGGTAAAAACCAAAATGTTAGGATTATAAGAAATTACGATCCTGATGCTAATATTTGGCCAAGCAGAGCAAATAGATTTTCTGATGATGGGGGAAAGAAAATTGATGGAAATTTAATATCCATGCTACGAAATGATCATTTCGTTGATTTTCAATATTCATGGTTTATACCAGAATCTGGATATGGATTAACAAAGTCGGGATTGGGAAGAATAAATAGATCGATTGAAGCTTTTGTTTATTGTGTTTTAGGATCTCAAGTTAATACCAGAACTTCAATTGTTAGTAAAGGAGGAGGTGGTTTTGAAACTCAACAAAACTTTATATCTTTATTTGAAAGTTCTGTGATTGAAAATGACATATCCAAATCAATTCAAAGATATCAAACGGCTGTGCAAGAATCAAAATCTCGCCTGGATTTGGCTATAGCTCCTGGTGTTTGGTTAATGCCAAGCAATTTAATAATAAATACAGAAAGCATTATTGGGTACAATAATGATTTGAAAAAGGTAACAGAAGATATGACCTTTGGAGTAAATAATTCAATAAATATTGAAACAAAAAATGTTGGAATACCTAATAGTTTAGGAACATCAAAGGTTTTATTAAATACCAATCCTCAACCAAAGAAACCTAAATTAAGCAATGACGATAAATCAGACAAAATAGATGATATAGAAACATCTTCTCATCAAAATAATCTTATTGTTTTAATGTTTGCCGGGGGATTATTATCTTGGTTTTTATTTCGTTAATGTTTTGATTATTCAAGCCATGATCAATTTAAAGATGAGTTTAATGTAATCAAAACAAAAATGTTCAGCATTACAATGTACGATTCAGAAACTAGGGTTTATTTAGATCCACCGCTGAAAAATCTTCGGGAGATACAGCTCCTGGATTGTAATATTCAAACCAAAAAAAAGACTAATAACTTTAAGGAACCAAGAAAAAATAACTGATGAACAAGGTGGGCCTTTAGTAATACTTAAACCAGGAACATATTCCATAAATGATATAAAAATATTAATTGAGCTCAGCGAAAAGGGTAAAAATATAACAATAATCATTGGGGATAATTTTGCATACATAATCAACAATAAATCATTTAACATTAAATTTACCCAGGGTTTACAAAATTCTTTGGGAGTGCCAGAGGTTTTATTTAAAATAAGTCAAATAAATATATCTATAAAAGAACCTTTGAGACTTTTATGCAGCATAGTTGATAATAGAATGTCATACACAAATAAAGGTAAAACTGGAGATCTTGTAAAAATACAGCCATCGCAACTACTTGCAAACATGCCCTCAAAGGATTATCCGACAATTCCAGTTCAAAAATATGATAGTCTCATAAACCACTTCGATTTAACTATCTTAGACAATGAATGGAAAAAACTTGATCTGAAGGGTTCTCCCATAACTTTTAGTTTAAGATTTAGATAAATTTTTGTTATGTAACCATTTATTGGGTTATATAACATCAATCTTCTTCACCAAATACCTCTTCTTCCAAAAACTTTAACTCTTCAAAATCAATACACCAATCTAAATATCTAGATGGATGCCATGTCACAACCATTAATTCATCATACAAACTTTTGTAGAATTTCTCTTTATGTAATATTTTAAATCTATTTTCAGGTAAATAAATAATTATTGAATGAAAAATTACATCATTAATATCATTTATATCTCTTTCATCACCAGGATCTCCCTCATGTCGAAAAAAATAAGGAATATAATTATCGTTTATAATACAAATTATTGCATTAAGATATTCTTCACATAATGAAAACCCTTTATCAAAATCTATTTTTACAAATTCACTAGAATATTGTATATTATCATCCTTGGTAGTAGAAAATCTAATTTCATAATAAACATAAGTGTACTGATAATTATATCCTTTTCTTTTAAAAATTCCGTCTTTTTCTCTTATTTCTTCTTTTATTTCTTCTTTTTCTTTAATAAATCCTCTATTTTTTGAAATATATGGTAAAAAATTTTTATTACATGATTTAATAAAATCGTAAAAATTCATTCCTTTTTCAATAGAATATTCAAAACGTAAATTAGTATATATAAAATTTTTATAGCATAATCCTGCCACTGCCATACTTTCACAACTTTTTTATTTTATATTTTATCTTTTTAAATATCAATTTTGTTATGAAACCAAAATAGGGTTACATAACATAATTTTCAACATTCTTTGCAATGATACTTTTGTTTATTATGAATACATATTTGTGATCCTCCGCATTCTTTACAAAAACTTTTTTGAAGGTTGTGAAAACATATTTGTGAACCATCACATAATACACAGTAAGACTTTCTTTTCCTATGAACGCATATTTGTGATCCGCCGCATTCTTTACATTGATACTTTATTTTTTCATGAATACATATTTGTGATCCACCGCATTCTTTACAAGAATATTTTTTAATTCCATGTACACAAGGGTAATTATACATTAAAATAGCTTTTGAAATTAACTCATCAATATCCGAATCTGAAAATTTTTCCAACTCATTAATTAAATTAGCTTTGAACATTTTATGTCGTCCTTTAATTTCCAACTGTCTTGCAATAAATTTTAGTTGCGGTACTTTTAATCCTCGTAATTGTTGTTCCATTTAGTATTGTATTTCACTGTTTTTTCTTTTAAACCATAATTTTTTCAAATTTTTCACATAGGCTTAGTATCAGTTTCTTCCCCTCCGCTTTTCCGACATGGTTTGTGTACTTTTTCAATTACTCTTAGGGCAGAGATTTTTCAGTCAACCTAAAAACGTACTTTTAAAAAATAACCCGTAAGCTAAAAAAGATCAGAGATTTTTCAGTCAAATTTGAGAATAACCTAAAAACGTACGTATAAACAGACTCATAAAGTAGACTTGGCAAAGATAGATTCGCCCTCCGCTCGCGCAGCTCGCTCCGCCTGTCGGCCCGGGATCTGAAAACTCGGCAGAGACTTGACGAAGACTTTGCCGTAAAACGTGCTTATAACCCTTAAGCTAAAAGTACTTTCGGTCAACCTAAAAACGTACTTTTAAAAAATAACCCTTAAGCTAAAAAAGGACAGAGATTTTCAGTCAAATTTGAGAATAACCTAAAAACGTACGTATAAACACGCTTACATACTACTGAATGATAATGCATTGAGTTCGTTCCCAAAGAGTTTGACTATGACCGATCGCTCTTACCCAATACCAGCCATTGACTTTGATGACTTCACAAGTGATACAACAAACATGCTGACATCATTGGATATATACGTGTCCAATACGAAAAAGTTCACCGCTAAGATGCGAAACGTGTTCACATCACAAGTTGTCACGTTCAAGTTTGGAAAGCAAGGCCGAAAGTGGTTGAACGCACCTGATATGAATTATTGGCCTCAACAGCTTAATTTTGCAGTGTGGTGTGCAACCTCTGGATGTGGTGTCAGCCCCTTTGAAAGTTTGAACTACCCCAAAGTGGTGGCTGGCTTCGTAAAGTTTCACGTGTATTTCACCATAAGGCGAATACTGTATGAATTGAGTGTGCCACTGCCAGATGAACAACCATTTTCCATAGCTAACAACCCTTACAGTAAGGTTGCTTACCAAAGATTATGCGCTGAATTCGGGATCGCTAATGATTCTGATTTCAGATGGAAAGGCGGGCGAAACCATGGTTTGGGTGATATATTCCTTGATTATGGGGCTGGTTACCATGGAAGAGGTGGGGGATTTCAAAATGTCCATTTGATTCGAAACTATGATGAAGATGCAAACCAATGGCCTGGTGATGGTGGTAAATTCTCAGATGATGGTGATAAGAAGGAAAAAGGTAACCTCATCTCATTCATTCGCAATGATGACTTTGCTGGGTACAAGTATGCTTGGTTCATTCCAACGAGTGGTTATGGACTCACCAAGGCTGGGCTGGGTAGACTGAATCGATCTGCTGAGGTCTTCGTTTACTGTGTGCTGGGATCACAAGTTAATACACGAAACTCGATTGTGGGCACGGGTGGTGGGGCAATTGAGACCCAACAAGAGTTCTTGGCTCTATTTGAAAGTAGTGTGATTGAGAACGATATATCAAGTTCAGTACAAAGGTACCAACTCGCAACTCAGGAAGCGAAGTTAAGATTGGATCTGGCAATTGCACCTGGAGTTTGGCTAATGCCCAGTAATATGATCATAAACACGGAGAGTGTGATTGGTTACAACAACAACCTAATGAAAGCCACGGGTGATATGAAGTTTGGAGTTAACTCAAATGTAAACCTGGAGACCAAGACTGTAGGAATAAGCCATAACTTGGGCTCTTCGAAAGTTAAGTTACCACATGCAACTACCAGAACTGAAGCTGTACAGGTGAAAACACCAATGATGGATGTTAAACCTGAAATCAAAGAGCCTGAAACCACACAACATGAAAATAACATGATTGCATTGATAATCGTAGTTGGTGGATTGGCTTGGGCTTTATTCCGTTGATGGACTCGATATAATTTTTGTAACGTGGTTCGCGTTACAAAAATGCACACTATATTACTGTAACTTCATAAGATTGCGGCAATCTTTACAATGCTGTTTTTGTTTGTGATGTTCACATATGCCCTTTCCACCACACTCTTTACATCTGTACCTAGTTCTACCATGAGGACATACTTGGGACCCACCACAATCTTTGCAATAGTACTTTACTCTACCATGAGTACATATGCCTTTACCACCACACTCTTTGCAAAATGCGATCTGTCTTTGATGAGGGCATATTTGTGATCCCATGCAGTCCTTACAACAATCTTTACGTTTGTGATGAACACATATGCCATTCCCACCACAATCTTTACATCTGTACTTACTTTTACCATGATGACATACTTGTGAACCTTTACAATCTTTGCAATAGTACTTCACTCTACCATGAGTACATATGCCTTTACCACCACACTCTTTGCAAAATGCGATCTGTCTTTGATGATTAATATTAGTATCACCCAACTAGTGGACTAATGCAAATGCCGCAATCTGATTGGCTACGCTACTAGAGGTCTATTAGTAATAGTCCTCGAGTAGCGAAATTCGTGGCGCTTTCTTTTGTTTTATTCCCAAATAAATCTTTCTTCAACTTGCATTTGTTAACGTAATTATTGCTTTTTCTGTCCGACTAGTTGGGTGATACTAAAACAATTAGACCCTTCGCCCTCAAGGGCTACAGGTCAATAGCCCATTCGGCTTCGCCTCATGGGCTATTGACCCGTAGCCCTTGCGGGCTACGGGTCTAATTGTTAAGTAGATGTCGGCGGTAACCATGTCACGTTTCGCGCGCTCAACGTTCGCATAAAGATTAAAAGAAAACTCCTCGCATTGTGAGCTTGGGCCGCCTGTGGCATAGTGTTCCCGGTGTGATCTTTAGATAGGGTGTCTAAATTGTAAAAGCTAGTCTACTATACTATGATTGATGCTAACTTCCACTAATCTTACAGAAACGAAATAAAGTTGACCCGTTCAAGCTATTTTTAGTTTTTGTTTTTCCCTTGCATAGGGTGTCATTTTTCGAGTTTCGGCATTAAATAAGGTATCAATTTTCGTTTGCTTCATCCTTACGGATAGGGTCAGGGTTTAACACCCTTCGGGGCACACACCTATCTGAAATTTATGGGAGCACCCCCCCCCCCCCGATCGAGACAGAGTGAAAGGGGAGGACCGACCGGTTAGCTCAGTTGGTAGAGCACCGGACTCTCGTGCGGGAGGTCGTGAGTTCAAACCTCGGCCGGACCAACACTCAGAGTCTTAAAATAACTGAGGAGAAAGTGCTGTCTTTGTCATGTTATCTGCAAATGGTTAGACTTTCTAGTCTTCTCGGATAAGGACGATAAACCGTAGGTCCCGTCTCACAACACTGGATACTGATAATCTGTGGGACGTAAAAGAACTCGTGGCACAGTTCGAAAAGAGTAGGGAGTGTTCCCGGTGTCCTGGTCTAGCTGACTTGTGCCGTCATTGGTCTGGGTGGGTGGGGTGAGATCATTCATGGACTGAGGCGGCTGCCAGAGGCGCCTTCTATATGCCGATGTCCGATCTCACCCTCTGGTTCCTCCGTAATTCAGCTACTAGCTGCAAGTGAGGAAAGTGGCACCTTTACCCTTTACCTTTACCTTTGGAAACGCCTTTAATGTGGATATAGCGCACTCACTGATCCACAGGCGGTCCAAGCTCTGATGGGCTTAAGAAGCCGGGAGATAACAAAAAATACAAGACTTCGGTTAGGTATGTTGATTTTATTGTCAAATACTGGTAATTTCTTCCGTTGAAGAAAGTCTGTTGATTTCGCATACAAATCCTTACAAAATAGCAGCTGTAACACAACACCGCTTATTGTCACGTAGCCTGCAGAACAGGCGTGATTTTTTTTGCGTACTTCAGGCGAACAGAGGCGAAAACAAGTCGCGTGACTCGTTTTCGCCTTAGTTCGCCTGAAATACGCACAAATCATGCCTGTTCTGCAGGCTAATTGTCACGGCTCTTCGCCTGCAGACCAACCCTGAGCTTGGGTCGCCTGTGACTGATGATGAAAATTTAATTCATTCTAAAAACAGAGGTGGTGGCCTTTCTTTACATTATATTTAATGGTGATCCAATCTCACCTGTAATGCGCTACAACTTTTAAATACTATTTCTTAAATAAACTATCTATTTTTACATACAAACCTACAGAAAACAAAATGCAACAAACTATCATTAGCTGCCAAAACATTACAGCAACTATTTTCAACACCTCAATTCTATCAAAATCAAAGAATAAGATTGGGAAAAATTCTAAAGAAGCCTAATCACAATTATTATAAGCTATGTCATCTCTTTGCCCGACAATCATTAAGTACTCATTCTGATCTTACTAGACAATGACCTAATTAACTTCTTGGTATCACTATCTAGCAAATTATCAACCAACAATGCCAGTAAATTTTCCAAAGTAACTACAGTTCAGTGTCTATTTCACACAGAAATAAGGGTTTCAAAAATATGTACAGAACTTACAAAATTTACTGTTTTCTCTTAAAAAAAACTTAAATACCCTAGCAGCTTTTAGTTGACACATAGAAAACTTTGTTAATAATTTCTCCTTTTTTATTACTTAAAAGACAAATCCAGAGATTGTTTTATTTGCATTCAAAATATTTTTAGAACACACAAGTTTTCTTTTTTACAGTATAGTACAGAATTGTTGCTAAACCAATTCTTCAGTCATTGTTGGATTTTTGTATATTTTTTTTATTCAAGAATTTACTATAAAGTGAAGCAATGAAAATGTATATTATTGAATTAACAATTACAAATTAGCAATTTGTTCTCTGTTAAGTGGTTTGAACCTGCTGTCAGCCATTTTTTACACCCATCCAAGCCTGTGTCAGGCAACATAATAAGTAGTTCAGAAAAGAACTGTTGTTGTTGAGGTTAGCTGACGTTTCAACAACCTAAGCAGAAGTCATCATCAGAGTCAAGTGATTTACATGTTGTCAGTTGGTGGTATTTATGTCACTGTTCAATGTTTGTAATTGGTCCGTATGGCCATGCTGTTATTAGCTGTAAAGATTAAGTTGTTATTGATCAGTTTTTTGCAAGTTTCAATCTGCTTTTTCATCACCAGTAAGTCTGTTCTCTGAATGTCTTCAATAGGTCGATTGAATGGTGCAGGCAATTGGTGGCAATCGTTCTGTGGCACTTCTTGTAAGTTTGTGAACCAGCTGTTAGGCATAATCAAATTATAACAAGCTGGTTGATTAAAAGAGACTTTTCATCTATAGGCAGCCTGCCTTCAAAGTCTCTCGATAATCAAAGTGCCCCCAAAAAAAGACAATCTATACACTTGATTTACAAGAAACACCTCGTTACAAATCTGCTTGTACGCTGCCTTACTAACAGCCCAATTTACCCTTAAGCTACATGAAGCTCTTTGACTGCATAGCCTGCACTAATTTTGCCTACCCATCTAGAAACTCCCCAAACATTTCTCCCTGAATAAGGTGCTAATAATACAATTTGTAAATACCAGTATTTAGATTTAGATACACAAAAAACTGAAATAAGTAAATGCATGAAAGAGCCCTGGCAGTGATAAGTCATCACCAGTGAAATTGTTTGCATGTTTCCCCCTTTTTCACCTGTTAGTATATCACGATGAAAAATTTGGTGAAAACAAGGCTTTACTTTTAAAACCCTTAATATCATAGCAACAATGAATCTTATAGAAAATACACATCTACTGTACAGTACTTTTATCTTGTGAATAAAAATCCTGATTGTGTAGCCATTATTACTATTATTATTATTATTATCACTATTATTACTATTATTTTTATTCTTATTATTACTATAATTTATAAATACTATTACTACAAATAATACAGATAGTATTGTAAATATTACGATTGATATAGATTAGGATGTTAAATCTACAAATTCATTTTCTTTTTCTCCATGAAGATCCTGAGGAGAAGACTATATTTCCTTCTGGGTAGCGTTTAGGCCTGCTCCATACAGGAGCCTTAGGTGGTAAGCCTATGTCGCTATTGACTGTGCCGGGAGGGCAGAGAGTCCGAGTTGCTGGTTGCTCACTAACAGTGCTCTTTTTTCTCACAAGAGGACTCCTCAGCAAGTTTGAAGAGTACAGACTTGGGCTTGACTGTGTACGATGCATTGGAGGGTGTGGAATAAACACTCTGGTAGTCTGTGAAACACCTACATTAACTGTGTGCACAACTTGATTGGGTAAGTGGTATTCCTAAAAGGGTTAACAAGACTCAGTTGATATCTCACACAAAAATTTTAGTATACAGTCAAAAAGGGAAGGTCATGATTGGCTAATACATATAAGCTTTGTGGCTGACTCATAACAGCTACTGACCCACCATGAATGAATGTGGGAAGAGTACAAAACTGCAACAAGGAAGAAAGTGGAGACAAGGACAGGAACAAAAAAATGTTTCAAGAGATCCAGCAAACAAAAGACGTAATTGTCTCACATCATTTTACATACTACTTATTAACTGAGAATGAGGTTATTGACCGAGCGACAGCGAGGCCAATACATCAAGGCTGAGGCCACAGATTTCCTTGTAATGACTGAACAGGCGAGGGTAATAAGTTATGTGTTACTCAACCTTTTTAGCCATCTGGAAAAAAAATAACAGGAAGGTTTCTTAAATATCCCCTAGCATGTGTGAAGAGGTCATTCAAGGTTGTGTTCACTGAACTGAAACACACATGAAAATGCAATCGAAACGAGAAGTGACTGAAGTAACAGTTTCTTTGAAAATGAGACAACTTTTGTCTAATTGAAAAAAAATTTTGAAAAATTTTCATAATGCCCAGTCATTACAAGAAAAACTTGCCTGCTCAGCTGCCAATCAGAGCACACATACTATTGTAGCCATATAATAATAGCTCATATCAACATATTTTGCATTGCAGTACATTAATTTTCAAAGGCTCATTATTGAAGGAAACCTATTTCTGTGAATTGCATGGAAGGTGTTCATCAAAAAAGAGATCATTCAGCAACTTGGGTCTAGATACAATTAAGGGATATTGCCACTCACCCCACTGACAGATGAATGTCTGAGCATTCTTGCTGGTTTCTTTTCTCTGTTCAAATGTCCATCTACAGTCCTTGGGGGAACATGCGCAGCACTTTGTCGCCTTCCTTGGCCTTTATGTTCTTGTTGATAAGAAAGATCACTAAGGGAACTACTCTGCAAAGCTGAAGGAAATACTGGGGACTTATGACCACTGTCTGTCAATCTTACCAAGTTTTCAGAATATGATCTTTGTCTACTACTTGCAGGTGAAGCAAACTCCTCTTTCTGTTCCAAAGATTGGTTTTTCCCTTCAGAATTAGACATCTTTGAGTTCAATCTTTGATCTGATGAGCCAATATCAAAGTCACATTCATTACGACTTTCTTTAGAATACTCAATTTTGGAATGTTCAGTCTTTTCCTCACAATCTACAGCCTTTTTCATCAAGCTGTGCTGTTCCTTCAGTTTATTATCTGTTACTGATTCACTATTTGAATTACTGGATTCCTGTATGCCACAAACGTCTCCAGACCATTCATCTCCTTTAGGATCAGCAGTGACCACTTGCTGATTGGAGCATTTCACATTGATCTCTCTGTTATCTGTACAGGTTTTAAAATGGACTGTACCTGGAGGTGCTTCTTCATCTTGGACCGAATGGTTTACATGTGCAATTTCACCACTATCTGACACAGCAAATATCTCCTTGTTGTTAGTACAAACCAAGTGCTTTTCTTCCACTTCATTTTTGACAGGAATTGACTTGATCATGCTAACACTGTTTGTTGATGTATTTCCTATATTCAAGGTTTTTGGAGCTTCTTCATCAGTAACAGGAGTCAACAGTTTGATGTTGTCATGTGCAGAAAATACATCATCAACACGGCAGTCTGTGTCAAGCTGCTCATGCCTTGCATAATCACCATTATGACAGCTAATTATATTCTCATTTGAACCATGCAATAAGTTCTCAGAGATTGCAGCTACTGGAGGGCATTCATGTTCTGTCTCGTTTCTCTGATAAGGATGGACAATGCAAGCAACGTGCCATGACCCACAAGAAACCTGGCAACAAACATAAGTTAATAAGTGTAGTAAATGTCATGGAGCCAAACAAAATGTTAAAGAAAATGTTTATGCTAACCATCTCCAGAGGATAATTTAGCCCATCCTTTTTAAGAGGCTACTAGTTAGAAGTAACATCAATACCATTTACAGGTACGCTGATGTCAGTCCACTGAAGTTTTCAAACCACTCATCCTTGATATCTATGTTTGCTGAGTAATTTAAGCTGACAGGCCATTGCATGTGACCCCCAGAAAAAGTTGTGCATAAAAACTGGTTCTCTGCCAGCCCACCAATAAACAAAGGAAGACATTAGTTCTGAATAGCATTGACATGCTGTTGAGGGCTTCTAACTTGCAAACCAGTGAAGACTGTGGCACAGCTATGCTGAATGGGGAGCTTTGGAGCACACATACTGATTTAAAGTGAATGAAAACTCAGCTGAAATGAAGTGTAGTTCTACATTTTCATTCTTAACTACCACGTTGCCTGGCATGTTTGATTTTACAAAATGCATTGAAAAGGTCCTGCTGTTGTTAACAAGCATAACTATCATCTATTAACATTAATGGCTTCAAACCTTGGAGGCTTTCCACATTTCCAAAGAGACATGGTATGGTTCATACTGAAAGAACCTGTAATTTTCATCCTTGCGTATAACCTGGCTGGAGTTCTTTCCCCACAAATACAGTTTGCCATCAGCTGCAAAAAGAGAGAGTTTATAAGAAAACTTGATTGACATATCTATTGATGAATGACTACTGGTAGTTGAAAATATCATTTGAAACAAAAAAAGTGGAGCCATTCAAGAAAACAAAAACACTGATTGTATAATCTAAGAAATATTGAGACAAACCGACTCACACTTTATCACAAATCCTGCAATCTGATTGGCTAACATACTCACAATCTATTCTCTCTTGCTCCAAACAAAACAAAAATTATTACACTCATTTTCTATGAATAAAATAGTCATATTTGCTCTTGGTGCTATTGGCATAGGGAACTTGAACTCTAGGTCTCATTCTTAGGTAAATTGTGTTTATGGTAAGGTTTACTTGAAAAAGGTGTTGTTTTATTTGACTGGAGCACTTTTATTTATTGCAAATATAACGCAGTAGCATTCCCTATAAACAATTAATATACAATATGCATACAAAATTGATACAGAAACGGCAAATGTAAACAAAGGAAGAGCGCTGTACTTGTATATATATTCATCAAAGAAGGCTTAGTTGATCACACAGTTATGATTTCGTTTGAGCAACTAAACTGAAAAACTGAAAAACACATCAATAACCATCATCAACCCTGTCAGTCATTGGTGCAAATTAAAGGCATCTGCATGAAAGCCTACTATTTATTAAGTCTCTTAGATTATTTGTTAATTTATCTGTGAAAACAAATCATATTTTCTAGAGGTGTTTGAATAGTTTTCCATTGCTCAGTTTCTGATATTGAAAAAAAAATTCAAAAATATAATTAACAATGCATCAACAAGCATTCTCGTATATTTGTTTGCACACTTAATTAAGCAATCAATTAATTAATGAGTTGTTTTGGACAACTAACTTTTAGGCCGGGACACCCAAGCTGGTATAGTTGGGAGCCCAAAGGGGTGCCTGAAATTTTTCCTAGAGCCCAGCCTTGCTCACTATGCTGTATTGATTTGCGAACCACTATCAGCTTTACAGCTTAATCCATGCATATATTTACAATATTTTACATACCATTGACAGCTGCAGAAGTGTTCTCACCCACAGATATGCTGATTATTCTTCCTGGAAGAGATGTTGACTCAATTTCTTTGGGTTCCATCATAAACTTTACCTTCTTTCCAAGTCCAAGTTGTCCCTTAAATTTAACAACAAAGACGGGCAACATAAACACATGAGTTATATGGAATTTCTGCATGACTGTCAATAAAAACTTTATCGTTGAAAGCTACAACTCTTAGTGGATTGCTTTTTTTATTCATTTCCTAATAATATTTTAAATCCTAGACACATGTTTCTGTCTTCAACAAAAAGTATAACATTAAGCTACAATATTACTGTATAATCTTAATGCAATCAACTTTAATACAGCAGTCTCTTGAATTTCCAATGATTTTATCTTTACTATTCTATCCAACTCAATTTCAGGTACTATTATACACTGAACACGCTATCTCTTTTCTGATTGGCCGAAAGCATACAGAGAATTTTTAAAATCTGAGCACCTGTGACATCATAACGGCAGATAATACAATAGTCATGTCAAGGACACTCAAGGTCACAGGTAATCACATCATGTATGACCGCGGTGCATGGTTTCTAAGGGTAATCATGTCAATTGAGTTTGCGCACTTTGTTGTGCTTGCCATCAGTGAAGAAGCAAGAAGATGACTTTAAGGTTTGATTTGTTTAGAAATCAATTACCAGTTCCACTCACTGTCGTGACCATTTTTTTTTTAGTTCAATGTACAATAAAACAATTATTAGATTCGGTTCTTGTGATATCCAGAATAACCAATGTCTCGGAAAGGGTTATCAGCCACAGTCTTCAACCTTGACCCTTACCTCAAACGTGATTATTCTGGATATCACAAAAACCTCATCCACTAATTGTTTGTATCCAGGAATGAGAGAGAATTTCTGGGGTAATAACTGGCCTCTACAACAATTATTATAGTTATTTCTGTTTCATGTGCTATGACCCTTCCATTGCTCCTTGGCAGAACTTAAGCATTCCCTCTGCTACCAGGATGGGACAGGGGAGGGGTACATGCAGTGCTCGAAATTAGCGGTTGCCCGGTTGCCCGAGACAACTAAAACTTCGTTCGGGCAACCATTTTTTAGGAAAAATAAAGGGCTAGTTGCCCGAGAAGAATTCGTCGGGCAACCCAGGAAAAAATTGAAGGGCTTACATTACCGTGATGCGTAACAGAATAAAGAACAGAAGCTATAAACTTGAGACACGAAAAAAGCTCTAAATGCGAGGTTTATCTCCTGATACTGATAGATGTAAAACAAAGGAAATGGAAAGTTGTAACCGTTAATTGAACGCCGTTCGTTCGATTCAACAAGCCACGATAAGCTTGTCGTGTTGTCTTCAAACCGAGTCCTCGAAATATTTTGGCGCACGCGTATATACAAATGTAAGTATTCTATAAGTGAATCTTGACACAGAATAAAGTAATTGGGATGGTTATACTTACTTTGTTTGAAATATTAAATATTTATTATTCGCAGCACTTCGAGAACTATGAAAACAGAGGCATACTTAGGGGTATTATTTCTCTGGTCAAACCCTATAACTAGGCAAAAATCATAGAACATGTTAAGGGCAACCAAGTCCTTATCAGGGCAACCAATGTCAGGGGCCAAGTAGTCCGGCATTTGCCATGAGGACAACCTCGATTTTATTCTAATTTCGAGCACTGGGTACATGTACTTAAAGCATTTTGGGTGGGGATATGCCTCTGTGCCCTGGAACCCTTAACTGGTTCATACAGATGTAAGCCATCCCTGTAGAATGTTGGAATAGGAAATACGGTTACCGTATATTCACATTCAGCAGCAGATAATTACATTTCCTATTTCTATTTCCTCTTGAGTAGATGCAGTGAATTGCAGCACTTATCATATCATGTCCTAGTCAATACGCAATTCTAAAATAAAAAAGTTTATCATACCTCAAAGTTGTTACCCCAGGTACAGACAACACCATTAGAAAGAAGGAGCATACAGTGTGAGTCACCACCAGCAATATCTTCTACAGAAATGGCATCTATTCCAGAATAGACACATTGCGGACACAGCACATCTAATTTGAAACCACATGCCTTGCTGTATCCCCATACATACACTCTGCCATGAACTAAAAAATAATTTAGAGCACATAAGTTTTCCATGTGAAAGAAATTCAATCAAAATTTTGTTTTGGGTATTGTTTTACTGTCAGGCAATTATGTACCTACATTAAAATTTTAGAGCCAGTGAATTTCGACTTAATTTTGATCCCCTTTTTCAGTTTATTTCTTTTGCAGCAATCCTATTTCTACTCAGGAGTGTAAGCCATTTTTGCACAATAAAAAGATCAACCATGTGCTAATATTTTTGGTAACAGCCTGGTTCATCTAACATCACTATAACATCACTATTTTGATGCAAATCACTGGGTAAAAAGAATTTTTCGCTGTCATAGTTATTTTTTTTCCACAAATGCCTGAGGTTGTACTTTTTTCTCACAATTAAGCATTTTACATCTCTAGAAATAAAAATTATGTTAGGTAAATACCCAAATAATGTTTGAAAGTCCTAACAGAGGCAAGCTCTGATTGGCTGCTTCCAAAAAAAATGCAGAAAAGATGTGTGATTAAGGTTCAATTGTGCATGGTTCAAGTGAATTGTTCACTGTAAATTCTCTTAAAACATCTAACATACCATCAGCAGCTAAGGAATGACTGTTTCCACAGGCAATGACTGAAATGTCACTTAAATCGACCACAGGCTTTGGGAAAACAGAATCTATTGTGTCTCCACAACCTATCTGGCCTTTATTATTTGTACCAACAGCAGCTACCTTCCCAGTGGTAAATAAAAAGACAGAATGACGAGCACCACATGCCACTTGAGACACCGCTTGGCACAACAAGGTATCCACAAAGATGGGCCTCAGCTGACAAAAAAAGTAGACAGTGTCTCTCAGTCAAGAACAATATAACTACTACAACGATGCACAATTCAAATACACTTTATACGTGAAAAACGCTATCCTACAACAACCTAGCTTAGATATAGATACCTCTTACTCACCAAGTTTGATGTCCATACTGCAAGGTACAGACCAAATTTTTATTCCATCAATTTATGGCCCAAGGTCGAAGCACATAGGCCATAAATCAAGGAGAAAAAATGAGGATACGTGACTTACAGTACAAACCAAGAAAAAAAAGATTAGTAAAACATTTGCAGTATCTCTTTTGACCAGATGAAAAAGTTTCACATTAAGCAGGCCATACTATAGAATATGGCCCCCTAAATCGAACAATCACAGCATGCATACTTACTGAGAGATATAATCAAGTCTGTTATTAAGTGTGCATTCTAACTAATAGGGTAGACTCTATTAGTAAAACACTTCAAGATTCTAAGCTTGAACATACTGTATACATATAATTATCAGATTCTATATGTTGCAGGTCATTTTGATCCTTAGGTCAACTTGTTTCAACCTTTGTCGCTTTCCCAGTACTGCAGACACGGGGTATAGTCTTCTGGAGTTCACCAGTTCAACCTCCGTGAAGTATAAGATGATCAGCAAGACTTAAAGCGTTTATTAGGATCATGCTAGTGCGACTATATACAACACTTGTGGTGAAAAGTCTGATCTTGACTCCGGGGTTAAGAATAATTATGTTGCTCTGTGACTCAGGTCCAAGTCGCATTACAAGAGTTTTTGACCAAAAGGTGTCACTAATCCCCTGGATATCTGTCAACAAGAGATAGTTGGTAATGCGACTCTAATTTTTCCAGATCGTAAAAATTTTTCAAACCAGTAAAAACTTCAAAGACGCCGTGATGCTTGGGTGGGGCAGAATGATTTGGAAAAATTTTCGAAGAACAAAAGAAACCGCTTACGGTAATGACAGATTATGTCAGATGAACAGTTAACAGAACGCTGGGACGTGATCTGTTTGTCTCGTGTCATTGGCATGGAAGGACAAGGAGGATATTTCTATGATCCTAGAGGATATTTTAATCCATATCTTCCTTATCAAAATGTTCAAATGCATTTCAACGCTAACACTAATCAATCGCCGTTAATAATAATAGTCCTACAGTTTCAAGTCAGACTTCTAGCATCGATTCTAGTAGCGCTAGTGATAGCCCTACAAGCACAAACCAACCATCGTGTTCAAAGTGGAGTAGCACTAGTCCAGATGTAGAGCCATCAAAGGGCAAAAAGACATACGACAAGTTCTCTGAAGAACAGCAAAAGGCCCTAGTTAACTTGTGGGCAGAAAAATATGACGAACTCGATAGTAAAGACAATAGAAAAGTGTGGGATGACATTGCCCAAAAGCTAAACACCAAGTTCAAGCTCAAGAGAGCAACAGATAAATATATTTGAAATTGGCAGGAGTGAAATATAATATCGGTCAATAATTAAGTTCATCTTTGTAATGCGACTGTAAATTTCATAACAAAAATTTTCATTTCCGGAAAAAAATTGAAATATTTTCAAAACATTTTTCCAGATGAATTCAGATTTTGGGCTGTAATGCGACTTGGACCTTAGGCAAAAACTAGAAACTCCAACTACTCCCTGAAACTCCTTACGGTTTGAGTAACTCCTCGCAACAGACAAACATATTCTTGGGAAAATGGTAACAGCTGCATGCTTTTTTGACATAAATGAAATAAAAACAAAGAAAGTTTATGTGCATTTAGCTGAAAGGAACAGATATCCAGTAATAATGCGAAAGAAGAAACAAAGGCACAAACAAGAGCAAACAAACTTACTTGGTCCTACAAAAAATCATTGTTCGTGTCTGGAACGTGACAACCTTGATCAAGCTATTTCAACCTAGGTCAAGTTGGGGCAGGTGTGAAACACAGGTCACAGGTCATTGTTTTACCAATACAGAAACAACTCTAACCACTTTACAAATACTAACATTGGGCCTTAAAACATTTGCTCAAGTCTAATTAATCCTAAGGTTAGCTTTAACGATTGTTAAGGATACTTTCTGTATTCGTAAAACAAATTAAGACTTGTGAGCTGTGTTTTGTACCCGCTACAACTACAATTTGAAAGCTGTAATTATATCATATGATAATGAATAAGTTAAAGAGTAAGTTCCAATAAAAAATTATTGGAATAATTACAATGATCATTTTACTGGAGGTCCAATAGCTTCCATAAGTAGCCATATCATAATTATATGAAAGTATATAAAATTAACAACAATCATCGCTAGGTGGAGGTTAGGTGCCCCAGGAGGCTATGGGCCTGAATGACTGTCCAAACCCCCCCCCCCCCCCGCCCTAAGAAGACCCAGTCACGAGTCCCCGACACTTTACACCACGCACTGGGTACCCATCACACAGAGTAGACTCAGTGGAAAAAATAAATAAATACATATATAACTAGATAACTAATACTATAATAATAAATTAATGATAGAAATAATAATAGAACTGGAACAATAACGAAGCGTTTGTAGCGGTTAGCATTTGTAGCGGTTAGCATTTGTGGCAGTTAGCGTTTATAGCCATTAGTATGTTTTACTAGTGATCTTATCATCAGTTGGCATCTGTGGCATCTGGTATTTTGTCTGTGGTCCACACATGTGGGCAGGGTGTTTGGATCTACCGATGACTCACAAGAAAACACACAACAATGCTCCTCGTAGTTAACTAGCTTAAATTACATTTCAGTCTATTTATCATAATTATATCAAATACAATAATTATCATAATTATATCAAAACATATAATTAATTATCATACATAATGCATAAGTCTCACAGTGGTACAACTTGCATCATCAACTCATTCAATAAACCTTTTTTTGTGTGTGTTTTTTCATTTCCCCAATGATGCACTGCTGGTTTCTTCAGAAATTAACTCCTTCATATCATACATCACCTACCTGGTTATCCTTAAAGTCAGGTCTCCTAAAGTCATATCCCAGTTGACAACTGTAGTTATTCCCAAAACTGAAACAATCTCCATCTTGAGTCCATACAAAGCTGTGTCGGGTTCCACATGCAATACCTTTCAACTTTGTACCTGAGGACATCCCCAGGCTTATGGCGCGAGGATGGGGGCTTGATTCAGTTGTACCTAGTCCTAATTGGCCACTGTTGCCATTTCCCCAGCTGTACATCTTATTATCATCTATAAAAAAATGGCCAGATGAAAAATGCTTGGCAAGTTATTTTACAGAAATGTGGTGGGAGCTCTGAAGAGATGACCTCTGAGATGAAGAGAAAGACATCCATAGCTGAAGCCTCATAAGCGAAACTATTGTACAATAATTTGGCTTCAAAAATCAAATGCCAAAACAAAAAACAAATAAAAAAGGCACAGATTTCCTATTTTAATACATCCATTTTGAAATGACAGGTGATCCCTGCAATTTGATTGGCCCATAGCAGTGTGATTTATTCACAAATGCAACATTTTACATACATACATACATATAGTGGCTCGTCCCCACGGGGCTTTTCAGAGTCACTTATTACATACAACATACAACATAGTTAAGAATCCCAACTGGTGGGAGGCAGACCAGTTGGCTATTTACAAGGATGGTCGAGGAGTTGAACCAGGTACTTACCCAGAACAACACCAGGTAGTGGCCAGAGCGGGATTTGAACCTGGGTCACCGCATTGAAATACCGCGCCCTAGACCACTCGGCCATCCTGCCTCCTCATTTTTTGCTCTAAATTGCATCATTTTTAAAAAGTTACTCTTTTTCAAAAACCGGGCTTCCTGAAGTCGATAAATAAACTAGTAGTATATTTGACAAAAAACTCTGATTTCAAAATGAGTGTAATAAAGTGGTAATTGAACTTCATGTTGTGCAATTTTGGTCTAAATCATACTTGTGATCTCAAATCGAACTTGCGCTACACACTCATTCGATATTTGAAATCACGCATTTGATTTCAGACCAAACTGCACTTCATTCGGTTCAATTACCATTATAAATACTGTAGCACAGCCCATACAAAACTCTAGCTCATATGAAGCATTTTTTTAATTTTCATGACTGCATTGGTGAGGAATTGGAACATGCAAGAAAGGTTATCAAACAAATTGAGGTGACAGCTTGTATTATCAAAAGATAACAAAAAGATGAAAATGTAGGTTCTGACAAGTCCTTTCTGTCAATGTTAAATTGATTTTTCTTCTCTCTTCACAGAGAAGAAAAATACATGTGATTGTTCTAACCTGTTAGAACCAAAGTATGACTTGACCCACAGGCCACACTATGCACCATTCTGTCTTGGCCCAGCCACAGGGGACATCCTAATACATCACAACAGAACACGTCTTCAGTATGTCCATGACCATGCTGACCAAATTCCCCACAGCCCCAAACTATCAGAACTCCTGCTTCCTGTTCCTGATGCGAGAGTTTTTCATCTCCTTTTTGGATTTCGACGTCTGAGTCATCGTCCCTGACGTGACTGTCCTCCACCTGAGATAATTTACACTCAAACATACTGCTCTCTTTGCCTTTCCTTGAAGCAGTAGTTTTACTAACAGTAAAAGCAACTTTGTAAATGTTTCTGAAATCAAACCATATTAACCTCCAGAATGCGTCAGTTAAAGTTGCTGATAAGCTTCTCCATTAACTGAAAATATCGCAGAGCTAGAAACGAGTTCTGTTGCTCCTCGATGAACATTCAAATCATCCATGTTGGTAAAATTCACCAAGCAGCCATAACGCATTGTTAGGTTGTTCATAAGCATATGTCGTACAAACATACATACAAGCATTAATTCCCTCAATTTGCGTCGAGACTACATTAGATGGATCAGCAGGAACAAACAAACTACTAGCATTCTTGTTTAAAGACTGCAAAACTACTTAATGGCCATTACGAAGAACCCAAAAACGAATTGAACACAATAAAAAAAAATGTCATGGAACACTGGGCAACCATTTGGTTAAGTAGGGGATCTGGGTACTAAGCCAAGACACTATAAACAGTTCACAGTTTTCAACAGTTTTCATTGCATAAAATTACTGTTCCTCCTTCGTCTTCTCTTTTCTCGAATGCATTGTGGAATATTCCATGGAGAATTTTCTATCGTTGCTGCTGTCGATCGCCAAAGATCTTACAGATGATGATTTCGAAAACTTGAAGTTCTTATGTGAAGGCAAAATACCGACCCGCCACCTGGAAACCATGACCAAACCAAGACAACTTTTTACGGAGCTCATTCACTGCTGTGCACTTAGCGATGAAAACAAAGACCCTTTGGTCTCTTTGCTATTTCATATTGGGCGCCATGACCTCAAAAATCGGCTTGTTGGAGTTGAAGGTGAGATCGGGCCCTGCAAGCGCTGTCAAGTTGTTAATAAATATTATGTTTGTCATTGTAATCGAGCGATCAGCCGGACAATTTGAACTTAAATGCCACATTTATTTCCCTGAAACAATTCTTACAGAGCTGACGAACCTGTAACTTTTACTGACAGAGCTGACCAACTTGTAAATTTTCTTAAATGTTTCAATGCACTGTTTAGCAAAATCTAGTTGAGAACTGAGACGCCATTTCCAGTCTAATAATCTAACAGACTTAATGTTTATTTATATAATCACTATTTTTGATTAAAAATATGCAACATGGTTCAGTTATGGAAACTATTAAGAGTTTTTGTCACCATAGTATGCCACTTGCACGATAAATCATCAGGTAATTCCCTTTGTTCGGAAGAATTCAAAAGAACTTACTTCTCCCTGTTCGTTATTTCCTCCTCTACTGGTTCAATTTCCCAAAGAAGCCCCGCCCATTCATTAGCCCATCTAAAATGGCAGATTCTGGGAGCTATTAAGTACTGTGTTTCTCAAACATGCAGCTAATTATGAAACCAGTTTCCTAGAGCTATACTTGTGTAGTAACCTCTGTTGAAAATTTTAATGTGCTCAAAATTGTTACAAATAATTAAAAGAGATGTCCAAATTGCAACCTATCTATGTTGTGGTTTAAGTTAATCTTGTTTTAAATTTTATTTTCCTTTGTTTCAAACTCATTATCATTTATTACCTTATCAAAAAAAAAAAGGAAAGTAAAATTTAAACCAAGGAAAATATTGAACCACAAGATGTACAGTTAAGCAAAGTTTGGTGCTAAGCTGGTTAAATACTGACTAATTGTATTTTAAAAAGTTACAATTCAACTACCTGATGTTTCAACACATCTGTTTAGTGTTTTCCTCAGTGGTAAAGAGCCTAATTAAGCTGTGTGGCTGTGATGAATAGGGCTCCAATTTCAAATTAAGAAAAGGGCACACACGAGCCTTAAGGCCCACACAGCAGGTGCTTATCCCGGTTCCGATAGCATGATGCACCTGGGAGTATTGTTACTCCCCCCTGGATGGGATGCTAGTCCATCACAGGGTCACCCCCAGCAGTAAGTCTCTGGTATCCATTTGTACACCTGGGTGGAGAGAGACAGTATGGAGTAAAGTTTCTTGTCCAAGGAAACAACACAGAATGAATCCCGTTCAGGCCGGAGTTTTTTTTTTTTTTCAGGCTTTAATTACATAGCTGCTTAAGTTGTGTACATAACTGCGATGATCAATTAATGTCATTACATATTACTCCGCAGTTCAAATATATGGTCTTTCATATATTCATTTGAATGAAACAACACAGTGCCATCACCAGGGCTCGAACTCCAAACCGTCTGCTCAGAAGTCCAACACGCTAACCACTACACTACTGTGCCTCCAATTGCTAAGAAGAAGGGGTTATTTGTATCACTAAAATTAAAAAATACATAGAGGATGTAACATGCCCACGCAGAGGTAGAAAATGTCTCTTTGAATGTAAAACAATATAATTTAATTTTTCAACAATCAAAGAGAAATTTCAAGTCTCCAAGCGACCATGTAATTTTATATTAATTTTACTATATCAACACCAACAAACACAAAATCATTTCTCTTTAACATCTAAAGGTGTGTTTTATTATGTTAACATAGCAACATGTTATTCTTCGAGTGAAGTAACGTGTTATTTTCATGTGTGAAGAGATCATTTTTTCACATTAAAGCTAACACAGCATTTCATAGGTGTTTGATATGTAATAAAGTAGAATCTTTAAAAAACAATTATTGGAAAAGAATGGAATTAATAATTTCTGTGCTTTTATTTGACCTCTGCATTCATGAGTGTCCTTTGCTGAATTTTAACAATGAATCTGGTTTGATATCCCTCAACAAAGAAAATGTAACAATTTTTTTTTCTCTGACGTGGATTGGAAACGGTTTGAAATTTTGCATATTTAGTAGTGTGCCCGCCTAGCTGGTACAGTAGTCTTTGAAATGTGTGTCAACCTCAGAGGAGTAGTAATATATTGTTTGAGGGGTTTACAGCTTGATATGTCCTTCTTTTCTTCTGTTTCACCCCAGGAGCTGCTGTTAGCAAAGCTTTTAACTACTGGGGTGGAATTCCATGTAAGGTACCAAACTTTGTGGGACGGAAGGGGCAATGTGCCACTGTAGTGGAGAAAACAACAAGTGATTCCTGTCAGATTGTTTCTATTACTGGACCTCCTGGATTTGGCAAGTCAGCCATTGCAATTCAAGTTGGACATGAGTTGATATCATTGGGTCAGATATCCGTGTATTACATCTCGCTTCGTGACTTCACATCGTTATCCAGCGTGGCCAACTCTCTTCTAGGAGCACTTCAGATTGTTGCAAGCAAGGATCCTGTTCAACAAGCAAGGCATTGTCTCTGTTCTTTAACAAAGAAGTCAGTTATCATTCTAGACAATGCTGAGGACATGCTGTTACCTGGTGTAAAGGAAGAGTTCTGCCATTTCATCGAAGATGTGGCTGAAACTGCCACACATGTCAAAATCCTAATCACGTCTCGTCAGTCCATTACATTCTTCTCTGTAGAAATGTTTGAACTTCGTTTAGAAGCCCTTTGTCCAGATCACGCAAAAGAGTTGCTTCTGACACTGGTACCTACCGTGCTGCAAAAAGACGCTGAACAGCTTGCTTACTACTGTGGTGGGGTTCCTCTTGCCATTCGTACAACAGCAGCTCTTCTTGCCAAAGGTGTTGATGCCAAAGCCTTAATCACAGAATTTGACAGAAGCCCAGTAACCACACTCAAATCCTTCAGTCTGAACACTTTGTCTCATAACCATCAGCTGTTCTATTGCCTTGGAATCTGCTTTGACCGGTTGGACAAAAAACAACAGGAGGCACTGATCTCATTGGCTGTATTTCCCACCACATTTACAGTTGCAGATGCACAATTCCTACTTGGAGATATGTCAGAGTACAATGTACAAATAACACTGAAAGAGCTGGTAGATAACTCTATGCTTCAGTTTGACTGCCTGGTCAAGCAGTACTACGTACATGAAATTATTCAGTCGTTCTGTGTTGATCGCACCCGTGAGGATACTGACTTTCATCACACTTACAAATGTGCCAAAAAGATTTTTAACGTCCACTATCTCTCCATGTTAAAAGAACTGTTCAAACAGTTTCTTACAAAAGAATGTTGTGTTACTGTAGAGAAGTTTTTGATCAACCGCCGCAATGTTAGACAAGCACTAATAGATTCTCCATCAGACCCTGAGTTGGAAGAATTTTGTATTGATAGGGCCAATGAAGTCTGTCCGTTTCTGGCCAAGGTGTTCAGGAAAGAGAAATTTCTCTCTGTTTATGGTAGATTCACAGAAATTTGTAAAGAGAATGGAGACCAAAGGCGGTACAGTGACTGTTTGACATCAGAAGCCTACTGCATTCTGTCACATTGTGCATGCCATCTACCTTGCCCCCCTGCAGTGGCCAAGTTCAAAGAAGCTAATGAAATCCAGGTTGAACTTGGCGATACATCATCAGTTACTCGTGCCGTTTGTTTGAGTAAACTGGGGAGATGTTTTGGACAATCAAGAAATTTGGAAGATGCCATTAAACTGATTGAGGAGGCCATTGCCATACGCGAGGAACACAAGGACAGGATTTTTGTGGCTGTAGGTTACAAAGATCTGGCAGGTAAAGAAGTGTTTCATATCTTGCAGGAGCATTTGTGTATCAGTTAAATCATAGCTGTTGAACTAATTAGATTGATTACAGTCAGTATAACATGTAATATTAGGTAGTATATAGAAGCCATGCATCTGTTCAGTTGTAGGTCATTTTGTGGTAAGAACAAAACATTGTGCAAGCCAGCAACATCACAGAAAGGAAAAAAAAAGATTTAAAGCAAATGAAAAATGAAGACTCAGAGACTTGTCTGATTCACAGATTCTAAATCTTTTACATCTGTTTTTGTGTACAAATTCCTCTTTTTATTTATACTGTGCTTCCAACACAGAATAGTCTGTCTGAAAGCTTTTTCAAAAGTGTACACCATCTTCCAAAACAATATGTGTTTCATGTCATCCATGTTTCTATCCTCTTCTCTAATAAAACACGACAAAGCTATCAATCACATCTTGCGTTAACACTGTGTCAGCATGCATAAATGGAGGTATCAGGCATGCAGGAGGTTAATTTGAATAGCACCAGAGAAGTATAAGAGTTGCTCTAGACTCAGCCTTTGCTATGTGAACGAAAAATTCTAATTACAAGCAGGCCAAGGATGTCAAGGATGGGCATTAGAAAGATGGATGAATAACTATGATAAATCAGTTCTGTTTAAGAACGGTGCCAACACCAAGATATCAGCTTAGAAGAAAGCATGCAATCAAGGGCAGAATACAGGGAAACCCAACACCAAGCTTGACACTGATTTTGATGAGTTATGAATGTAGACAAGTTGGGAAAAATTGAAGGAATGAACGATCTAACTTTATTAACATGTCCAAAAGTGCCTAGCAGAGGGATATCCTTCTGCTATCACTGGACACCTAATCAACTATGAATCACAGTCCACTTGCTATGGTGTCTGCATGAAAGTAACTCTTTGGTCTTTATTTTTAGCTGCATATGCATTTAATGAGGCTCATGTTGAAGCCAACAAGCTGAGAGAGGAGAAATCCCTTTCAGTTTATTTGGAGCTCTTGGGGGACCATCCCTTCACAGCTACATTGATGGATGACATGGGGGTGTCATATCAAGCCCTTGGTGATTATGACCACGCCGTAAAGTTCATTGGTAATGCATTACGCATGCGTAAGCATTCCCTAGGAGATCACCAGGAAACCGCTCGTTCTTACCACAGTCTTGGCCGGGTAAACAAGTGATTGATTGCACATGTGATTTGTCTTTTCTGTTTTAGGTTATAACTGACTGAAAACGTTTCTGGTACTCAATTGTACATGTCAGGTTGAGTTGAGTTTGCCCAGTGTTTTCTTTTGTATATGACTTGATCCAAGAGCGTTCAAGATGAGGCAATTCCTGAGTTCTGATGGACCGCTTTGCCCGCTTTGTCCCACGAAACAAAACAAGATGGCCATATAAATCATTAATTTTATTGACCAAGCTTGCTTGGTCAAGATGGCTGGATATTGGCTTCGTTGTTTATTTATTTATTTATTTATTTATTTGCGTTTTTATTCGTCCCGTCCAATGGAAAGGCAAAAAAACTTGGCCAATATGCAGCCATCTGAACTGTTTTGTCAATAACAACGCAAATACATTTTGACCTTAATCTGGTTGCAATATCAGAGATTGTTATACACCAACCCAGCAACATTGGGATTTCAGTAGCCTGATTTGGCTCACTATCTCGGGATATTTAACAGTTATTCGCCGAAGGCGAAGTGATTATCGGTGAATATTCACCGCGACTTCGTCTCGGTGAATATTCACCGTTAATCACTGAGCCTGAGGCGAATAATTGTTTTAGTATAAATACACAGGTGATTATTTCAAAAAAGAAAAGAAAAAGCATTGTACAACACGAAAAAAAATTATTTGATCAAAAACGCGCGAACGACTGGTTCAGTTTGTTCGTCGAGGTGATTATCGGCTGTTATTATATGGCTTGTGCTTGTAGGCGATATAACGCGCGCTCTGATTGGCTAACTGTCAATGAATTGTAGGGCATTATTCTCCCGTAATGCCCACGGGCCGATTACGGACTTGCAAAAACAAAACAAAAAGGAATTACAAAACCATCCATTTTTTTTGTCTGAAAATTGTAGCGGCTGAGAATGAGTGACGAAGAAAAACACGTTGAGAGTGAATTTTATTATCTGGACGAATTACAATTTCAGGACACCAGTGATTTGACAGAACGAGTTGGCAAGAGAGAAAACAAAGGAAACAGTCAAGAAGAAATTAAAACTTTCGTGAAGGAGCAATAAAGCGGTGAAAACACAACAAAGAAAACAGTCAGCGACATGAAAACATTTCAACGCTATTTGTCATCAATAAACAAGGGCGATGTAGAAGTTTTGGACCTACCGGCTGATGACCTTGACCATTTACTTGCAAAGTTTTCAAGGACTTGCGTAAAATTAATGGCGACGAGTACGAGTCTGGCAAGCTATCGGGTTTCCAACGAAGCATTCTCAGATTCCTTTCCGATGGGAAATCTCCATTCAATATTCTTGTGCAAAAGGAATTTGAAATGTCACGTAAAGTTCTCGCAGCCAAACGGAAAAGTTTATTTCTGAAAGCCGGCAAGGGCAACAGGCCAAACGCCACCCGCTCGTTGACAGCTGAAGAAGACAAACTCTTCAAAAGAGGCCAGTTTGGTGCTTTCAGTCCCGAAGCCCTGCAGAGAGCCATGTGGTGGTTTTTGTCCCACCATTTTCGCTTCATCAAAAGTGATGACGAAGACTGAACATTGTGAACAGTGCATTCCCTGTAGTATATTTTCCACGAGCTGACGAGGCCGTTGACATTTTTCTGTACCGCTACGTATTGACTGTGGTCGTTGATTCTCAAAAATATTGACGAAATTTTCCTTGTTGTAACGTGACCATAACATTCCACATTACTTTTTACAGCTGTATTATAAATTGTGACGAAAATAAAGATTATTTTAGATCGAAAGACGCGTTACTTCACCTGATTTGTGCTGTTGGAAACGATGAATGAACAGGGAAGCGCGCGCACTACCGGATGTAAAGTGATCACTTCCGCTGCGCTAGCTTTGGCTTTTTTGCTTTATTTTTGTTTTTGTGCCATATAATAAACAACTTAATAACCTCGACCGTTCGGTCGTTACGGGAAAATCTCAAACCTCGGCCTACTGTATTGACCTCGCTATCGCTCGGTCAATACGGCGAGGCCTCAGTTTGAGATTTTCCCGTAACGACCTCACTCTCGGTTATTAAGTAGTTAATAATCCGAGATAGCGAACCAATCAGAGCGCGCGATTTTGTATAATCACCTGAGTATTTATACTAATTAACGCTATTTACCTCCTGATTATTGCCAGGAATTCTGGAAAATCCTTGTGCAAGTGCGGAGACACGCTATTGTAGTAGTTAGTGTATGAGACTTCCAAGCAGGAGGTCCGGAGTTCGCGCCCTGTTGGTGGCGCTGTCAGGGTGTTGTTTACTTAGACAAGAAACTTAACTCCACACTGTCTCTCTCCACCCAAGTGTATAAATGGTACCAGCGACTTACTGCTGGGTGTGACCCTGCATTGGACTAGCATCCCATCCAGGGGGGAGTAATAATACTCCCAGGTGCTTCGTGCTACTGAAACCGGAATAAGCTCCCGCCGTGTACGCCTTTACCTTGTGCAATTGCGTTTTGCTAATATATATCGGCGTATTTTTTTCACTTTGATGTGACTGAGATTGTTTCATTGGTACATACTAAAATAATTATTCTCTGCAATCTCGTTGATATTTATTGATTGTTAAATATAGCAATTTATTATAGCTCATGAAATTATTTAGTTACGTATGAATTTAAACAATAGCGCTGCCGTCTTTTAACTGTTCTCCTGCTCACCATAGTTTGTGAAAACAGGAAGGGAGGAGAACAAATTTTAGTCACGTTCCTTTCTGGTGCTTTCCCCCAAAGTAAACTCCAAACGCTGAGCTTGTAGATTTGTTATCTTTTTACATGTCTTCCTTTTCCCCAGGCCTTGGCAGCTCTGGGACACTTAAACGAGGCCCTGAGTACGCTGAAGAGTGCGTTAAGTATCCAAGAAAAAGTATTGGGAGCACACCAAGAAACAGTACGTACTCACTTGGAAATCGCTCACATTCTTACGGAACTGGGTCGAGACGAGGAGGCTAAGGACGAGGAACATGTAGCCAATGAGAGAAAGATTAGCATCCATGAGCTTCAACCAGAGAACTAATACGATTGGTTGTTTATTAGTTTTCCAGTACATTTAATTCTATCGCTCTTTAATAATAAGCTCAAGCTGGTGACTTACGCGTGTGCAGTGCGATTGTTGAATTCTTGGGCTTATGCTTGTGATTATTTCACGCCAGTTCCCAATTGTGAAATAAACATAAGGCAAGCACAAGAAAAAGATTTTTTTTGTTGTGCTTATTCGTCAGCCGTGCCTTCCTCCCGTTTTTTCCTTGGGGGGAGGGTACGGCTTCACATAGGCTACTTATTCTTGTGCTTATTTCTCCTCGGTGCACACTAGTTTTTTCTTGCGCTTACGCTTGTGTTTATCTGACAAGTGTTAACCAGGCTGTACTATCAAGTAATAGGGAAATAGGGCTTTTACAATTTATCTCAATAGTTTTATATAATGTATTTTAAATTTGAGAGAGTGTGAATTTTAAAATTCATTTGCGTCCATATTGTAAAAATAGCAGTTTTTCTTGTCAAAACAAACTAGATTGATCTCACCAAGTGTGACAGCCTTGTACTGACTAGCACAATTGTGAGAAGAAAACTACATTCTGTGAAATTATGAGTTTGTTAAATTTTGAACCTGGAGAATTCTTTCACTTTGATATTCAAATCCTAGCAGTATGCAGGATGTTTGTCCCATGAACCTATTTACTGGCTTTGCTCCCACGAGTCCCTTATAGCTCAGTGGTAGAGCGTCTAGACTAGTAATCGGAAGTTCGTAGCTTCGACTTGGGAGAACGCAGATTTTCTTTTTCTGAGTTTGCCTGTGACACTTAAATTATATTCTGTTTTTACAAACACGTCAGCACATTTTCCTGG